>JABASH010000075.1:0-64558 GCA_019776445.1 Tomocerus maximus
ATTTTGGAAATGAATAAATTATATGCATCTGACAAGCGACGACTCAAGCTGATCTGCATGTCAAGAGGTCACTCAATCATCCTCCAACTTATATCTTAATTAAAAATGTTCTTTTTGCTAACTGTTTTCTTCCTTATAAAGGCCAATGATTTGAAGTTGAAGATTTCTAATCAGTGTATGTAAATATGGTTGGATGTTTGGTTCATTTGAGACAGATTCGGCAGATGTTCTGTAGACATGCACACACTTAAACTGGCCATACGTGTAGATTTGTAGCTGATGGCTAGAGGCAAATTGACAATGACTCTAGCAAATGGACACGTTACCGCATCCTGTTTCTGATCTTCAAACTTTGTACCGTGTCACGTATGTAAAAACCATACAAAATGGGTTAAAATGAGAATTTGCTGTAAATAATAGTAGACACAAAAAAATGTGTTTCCCTTTTCAATGGTAATTTCATACACAGTTATTATTATCATGCACCAACATACCTTACTTTATACAAGGTTTGTGTAATGAAAGAACTTGGCATTGGAAATGTATAGTTAAAATGTGGAATTCGAACAAGAGTCTATTAGGGCTAAAGAAATCAATTTCTAAAGAGAAAACCTGCCAACTTAATTCTCTCAGTTCCAATCAGTTGTAAATAACAACTACCAATGCACACGTCTTTAATGTGGCATCAAATTATTTTCATCTCACGTAAACAAGCAGTGCAGCGGGAAGTGATGTTAAAAGAAGAAATTAGAAACAAAAATCAAGTTTGCAGTAAAGTTGGAATGTTCACTGTTCTTAAATGCAATTTATACAGACAGAGATTAAAATTAATTTATATCATTTTTCGTGTGTGATAAAAAGACAAGGCGAGACAGGTTCCTTCTCATTCATATCAATAGATTTGAGAAAGAAATTTAAATCTAGGCTTAATCGTGACTTTTGTTCCAATGAGCAAGAAACAGAAGGTATCTACACACCTTCAACAGGAAACAACTTTGCACAAACAAATAACTACGGAACAGACTAGTTAGTTAGTTACTACAGAATAGTATTATTATTTGCATTAGATACAGTATCCAATTGTATACAAGATATTAGTCATTTTTATCTAGGAATGATACAGATTGCTCATCTTCACTTGCAGTTGTTAAAGTTGTTTTTCTAAGTGCAATAACGTGCAGGCATTTTCCTTTCCTACAAATCTTGTTAAATTAACCTTCTTTTGCAGAAATTCTTTATTAGTTTGTGCACTGAGTGTATGTACCTGAAATGTTATTATATTTGGCCTAATTGAACCCTACCCTAACTGAGCCCCAGCTAAGTCCTGTCAATAGTCTTGTAAAGTGTAGTGAAAATAAATTAGCAAGAGTACATTGTTAGACCGAAGTGGAGAGAATGTTCAGGCATTCGCTGGTTAGAAGCGTATTTCTCACATTTCACTCCAAATCTGGTTTTTTTCATTTATAAATTCTGTGCAAGTGCATTTATTGCAAACAAGTTGAGTTATTGTGATGAATCGCAACTAGTGTGTAAGTCATAATGGACATTCCCAATAGACACAATCAATTTCCCTGGGCTTACAATGCAACAGGGGTTTAAATGTAAAACATTAAGGAGTACACGTCCACAGAGTTTGCAATAACTTGACGGAAAAAGATGAAATCTACGATAGGACATGACATAAGTATTCCCCACGCATCCCAATGAAATCCTACAATGCTAACGTAAGCGATGAAAACAAGTTTTTGCATTGGTGCAAGTAAAGTAGTATCAGCGAGTCGTGGAAAGGCGAGTCACATTTTGTACTCCTTAACCCGTATGCATATCTACTATAGCAGACAGGCTGTAGCAAGTACACTAACTGGTAACCTTAGTCAGTCAGTAGTGTAATGGCTAATCGTATGCCAACAATGCCAAGCCAGGGTAGAATCAGGACAGGACAACATTGAGGTTTCCTGACCAAACGTGTAATATTAGTGACGAGCTCAGTTTTTCTGCACTAAGTCAGGAATGAATGAATGAACTGCTGTCCTACTTACTTCTTTTACATGAATTCAGAGATTGAAACTCTGAACTTAAAGCCATGTCTCATGTCAGTTTTATTTTTTGTACATTTTCTACTGAGATACTTGCGCCAGTTGGAAGAAGAGCTTTTACTAGTGATGAAAATGTTTTCTATGATTTTCAGGACCCGTTTCAAGCCATGGCAATCTTGTGGCTTTTCATGGCCCTCCTCTTCACTTGCTCCTGTACACAATGGTTATCATTTGGAAGTAGGACTCCCCACTCAGAACTCTGGCACCCAAATATGCCAACCCAAAGAGTAGTAAAAAGTACAAGTAGTCGTTCTATAAAACCGGAGCTACCCGGCCCTGTTCAATTTAATCAAAAAAATCCACGGTCTAGAGTCATAGGGAACAGATCTGTCAATTATCGACTAACTATCGACCTTAAAAATAATAACAATAATCCACATAATCAATACCAAGCGATTTCCCCTTCAGGACGATCAAGCAATTTCTCATCTTCCAATCATGGAAGCACTAATAACAATAGACAGAGCAATTCCCATAATGATCATGCAAGAAGTGGATCGAGGAGTAATAATAATTCTCCCAGCAGCAGCAATAACGGAGGTCAACATTCTTCAGCCCACTCTTCTGCCAGTTCCTACCGGCATTCCAACGCCCCTCATAGCAGTACTATCATCAGCAGCAGTAATTATGCTCCTCCCCCGGCTAATCGGGGCAGTAGTTCAAATGTCAACAGTAATTATGCTTCCCGGACGGGACCATCTTATGCACCCCCGGTACATAACTCACAACCTACCAACTGGAGAAACTACGGAGGATCTAACAGTAACAGTGCCAATTCCAAATCCATTCAGCAAAATGATAATCGTGCTCAAATGACAATCAGTATTCATCCGACACCATCCAAAAGCAGAATGAGTTGGCCAACCACTCCGAGTAGTACCAGTTCAAGTAGCGGAAATGCAGGGGCAATTGTCAGTCGAGGAAATGATATTCGACTCTCTTTGGATAAACGGACGGGTTCAGCAAATCCTCGCGGAGAGCCGACAAGAAGGCCTGTATCTCAACAAGGTGGCCATTTGTATGATTCTTGGCCGAATTCCAATACGCATCATCATTTGGCTCCTGTGCCTCCTAAGGCCAAATCGAATAGTAGACCGGCTAATCAGAATAACGGACCTGAGAATCATTGGCATACGAATAACAATGCTAAGCCGAGAACAGAAACTCAAAATTGGGGTGGCACGAACGTTCGCATTTCCAACAGCCCATTAGATACTAATTCAAACACCAGATCGAATTCGAGAATGAGTGTTTCTCCAACCGTGTCTAATCAGGCTCAATCCCGACTCCTCACTGTCCAACAAAAAGAGAAAGCAGTTTCAAGCACATTGAACACCCTTGCCAAACTTTCACCGAAGAAACCAATTTTTGTTTTCATGCGACAAGAAGGAATTGCTGCAGTCAAAGCCGGGGCAGATGCAGGAGAAGTTATTAAGAAACTAGCAGGTTCTAGCAAATTGCCTTTCTACAATGGAACTTTATCCCTCCCACCTAACAACATTCCAACTGTTTTTCTTGCACCTGAAGATATGACCTCTCCTTATGGCTATGGAAAAATTCCTATTCCTAATTTGAACAAAAAGTCTTCTCAGCCTACAACTCCTGCTCCACTCTACACCAAAGTTTTGCTCCCAGGTGGAAAAACTCTGCAGAGTAAACTGGCTCAATTGACTCCGCAACAGAAACAGAAGCAAATAACTATTCCTTCAACAACTCCTGCATCTGCTGCTCAAAATAAAACTACTGATGTATTAAGCCTTGAACAGAAAATGAGGATTTTACAGCTAATTAAGAATCAAGCGGCTCAAGATGCAATGGCATCAAATTCAAATCCTAATTTCCAGAATAACTACAAAATTGTGCAGGCAACACATCCCGGAAGCGGAATGCCTGATCAACATAATTTCTTAAGAGGTCTATTACCCCAAGGAGCTGTTGTTGAAAGTATTCATCCTATGGGTGGTAATGGAAATCCTTTGTCAGGTCCTTCAGCATTCCCAGTTCCGCAGCAAAATTCCAATTCGATCAGTCCTAGTCCTTTCCCTGGAAGTATTGATCCAGCTAAAATACCCAATCCTCAAAATTACCCTCCACAAAACCCATTAGTACAAAACCTATATGCTCCCAGTAGCACTCCTGGAAGTCTTTATGCCCAAAGTACTACTGCAAATAGTATCAGTTCAATTGGTCCCTCGTCGATTCATCCAAGTCCTTTAAATTCTCCGACATCTCCTTTGTCCCCGGCAGCCGGACCTGGAAATAACTTTGGAGAAAGCGATTTACAAAAGATTCTTGGTGCTATTGTCGATTCAATGCTACCTAAACCGATGTTACCAGCTTCTCCTCTGTTTCCAACTGGACAACCCTTCCAACCAAATTCTGCTTCACCCTGGATTCAATACCCAGCAGGAAATGGACCTCCAATTGGGCCACCACAAATTCTTAATCCACAATCACAGCCTTACGGGAATCAACAGCCACCACCACAACAGCAGCAAAATTTCCCTCCACAACAAGGATTCAACAATGGACAACCGAATTTCCAGGGATTCCCTCCACAACAACCGCAGGGACCGTTCCAAGGACCACCTCAGCAATGGAACAACCAAAATAATCAACAAGCTCAGTCAAAAATCCATAGGGAAGGACCTTCAGGAATTTTAATGCCAAGTCCTCCTCCCACTCAACCGCCTCCGCCACCACCTCCACCACCACAACCAATGCAAAATCAACAGCAGCAACATATGCAAAATCAACAGCAGCAAATTATTCAAAATCAACAGCAGCAAATGCAAAATCAACAACAACAAATACAAAATCTGCAACAACAGCAACTACATATGCAAAATCAACAACACCAGCAGCAACATATTCAAAATCAACAGCAACAGCAGCAACATATGCAAAATCAGCAACAACAACAAATGCAAAATCAGCAACACCAGCAGCAACATATGCAAAATCAACAGCAACAGCAGCAACATATGCAAAATCAGCAACAACAACAAATGCAAAATCAACAACCACAGCAAATGCAAAATCAACAGCAACAAAATATAAATCGACAAAATAATCAACCCAATCGGCCCCCTGTTCCTCCTCAACCTGTAAAACAGAGAAACAATCCCATTAAAAACGCCTTATCTTTCTTCGGACTGCATTCTACTCAAAGACCAGAACATACGGGAGGACCACCACCTCCGCCAAAATTCCACATGAAAAACAGACCGAATGTACACACTAAATCACAGCCGCGTCCGGAGCTTTCTTCTACTCGTCGACCAGATGACGAAGATCAACAAAGTGGTGAATCAGTAATAAATGAAGCACTTAGCAAACAGAGAGGTCATTCAACAATAATTGTACAGCCTCCTTCTCCAGGACAGCAGAACAAACAAAAGAGTCCGACTATTGTCATAACCGGAGATGGAAGTCATCTTCCCGAATTGAAGAAGATTATGAAAGTTTTGAATGAAATTAATGCGGAAGACACTCGTTCCACACCTCTGCCTCCACCACAGAGAGGACCTTCTCTGCCACATCCACCCCAATTTGTTACTGGAAGACCAACAATTGCACCATTTGGAGCGGTGAGAAATAATCCTTCTCAAAGACCTCAAATGATAATGAATCAAAACCAAGTTCCGATTATGTCCAGTCCGGGTCCGGTAATGATGTCGTCAACTGGGCGACCCGTTACATTTGTCTCGTCAACACCAACTTACATTCAACAGCCACAGCAACAACAACCTGTTAGACAGTACGTATCTTCAACTCCGAAAACTATTGTCATGAACTCGACACCTCCACCAAGAGTAATTTATCAGAATCAGTCTCCCCGCCCGCAGTTCATCCAACAAGTTCTTCCAGGTCCAACAGGATCCCCGCCCCAGCAAATTTATGTGCAATCTTCTACAGGACTCCCACAATTTGTTTCAGTAAATCCATCTGTCAATCCCAATTCCATACATAATTCCATCGTTCAGCAAGTCATGCGACAGCAAACTATGAATAGTATTGGGTCTACTCCTGGGTCTATAATCATCAACCCATCCGCATCTCCATTGCCAGTCATGAGTTCAACTCCTAAATACATTAAAGTCATTTCTAACTCTAACCAATCTCCAGTAATGGTTAAACCGTTTTCTCAACCAGCTCCAGTTCAAAGACCTCCGACTCAATCTCAAACTCGGCCGAAAATCAACATCGCAGCTGGAAACACTCAATACCAAGTGATTGCTGCAATTGAAGAATCTGCTCCTCCAACAGCATCCCTGCCATCTTCGACTGCTGCTCATCGCATTAAGAATGTTACTCCCAAGCAGAATTTAGTTCATAGTGGTTCTAAAGAAAGTGGAGAGAGAGGACATCAGAAACAATATTATAGCAAAGAAAGCTCCGAACGGGATCGCACACGATACAACGGTCATAGCAAAGAAGCCAATAGTAGAGAGGTGAACAAGTATAACCGTCATCATAGCAAGGAAGATAGTAGGGAAACAAAATATAGCGTTCATCATAGCAAGGAAGAAAATCTGGATACCAATAGATATCACAGTCATCATAGCAAGGAAGAAAATCGGGACACCAATAAATATCACAGTCATCATAGCAAGGAAGACAATCGGGAGTCCAATAAATATAACAATCACCATCAACACAGCAAGGAAGAAAGTCGAGAATCTAATAAATATTATGTGGTTCATCTTGGCAAGGACAACATTAAGGAAGCTAAAAATCAAAACCAGCACAATAGAGAAAAGAATAATGGTGAAAAGCAAACTAAAAACCAGGAAGAAAGTTCAGAAGAGAAAGTCATTGAGAAAACGATCACCGAAGAAAAAATTGTTTGGAAGGAAGGACCTGACACAGGAGATGGTAGTCCTCCACAGATGATTCCACAGAAAATTCGTACTGAAGAAAGAATCATCGTGAGACCTCACGGCAGCAAGAGTTCGCATTCTGGAGAGAGAGGCAGAGATCGGGAGAATGGATCTAGGGAAAGAACAAAAGAACCGAGACCAACGTCCATTTCTAAGCAAGAAGAATACACTTCTGAACCATCACGAGACCGATTAGAGGCTCGTCCTTCTGTATCTGGCTCGACGGAGAAATCCAAGGCAAGTCAAACACTTGAAGAAATTCTGAAAGCTTTACAAGGCCAGTCCGCGGAGTCTTACGAACAAAACTTTTACCAGTCAAAATATGGAAATTATTTTGGGAGTAGGAATTCTAACAACTCTAAAACTACTTCACAAACACCAGAAGTAGTCACGGAAGAAAATAATAGATCCGACTGGGAGAAATCCCATGAAAACTCAACTTCATTCACTGGACTACTTATGTCGAAAATGAGATTCGAAAAGATGAAAGAGAAACTTTTACCAGCTGCCTACAATCCATTTGCTCAACCAAATAACACTTCTTTGTTGAATAAATACGCCGGCTCGGGACCCACTCTACCGAGTACAATTGGTACTACATCTCAATCGTTCTCTCCAAGCACTGCTCAATCTCTGTCCCCAAGTACTGCTCAATCTCTGTCCCCAAGTACTGCTCAATCTCTGTCCCCAAGTACTGCTCAATCTCTAGCACCAAGCACTGCTCAGTCTATTGTCAGTAGTGTTTACAGTACTGCACAGTCGATTTCAACAACGGGTCAACAGACAATTGGCAGCACTGCTTATTCGACTCAAGCTGTCCAATCCCCAACTGTTGACACAAATGGACGTTTTAGAATCCGCCCGGGAGATATTTCAAAGGCCGAGGACAATAGCTACGGAGCATCATTTAATTCCCCAACTGGTGTATCACCGACAGCACCAGCATCTCTGAATCAACAATATGGAGTCTCTGCAAGTGGGCAACCATTTTTACTGGAATCTTCACCTTCTCCATACCAAGGAATTTCTCCATCAGCCCAATCGAACTATTATTACTATTCAAACAGTAATTCCAATGCTTATCAACAACAGCCAACCGCAGCTTCCGGTCCATCAGGTACGGAAGAAAAACTACTGTTTGTTCCCAGCGCAGGTGGCGCTACCTCTGGACAGAATCAGTATGGAAACACTGGGGAACAAAGACTAAGTTTCATTCCCGCATCGAGTCCCCCACAACAGCCATCTGGTATTTTATTGTCGTCAGTTAATAAAATCCCAGATTTGATGGCACAAATCAGTGCTACTCCAGAACAGCTTAAAATGCTAAAAGATACACCTCAATGGAATCCTTCCTTGAACATCAACAGTACCCAGTTTCTTCTGTCTTCAAATTACGGGCAAACGGCACCGTCCATTCAAACTTCTTCTATTCCACCGGTTACCATTCCGATAACAACTACTACTCAGGCTACTACTACGACCACGACCACAACAATACCCACAACTACGACAACAGAGCCAACAACCACTACGACAGTAGCCCCACCAGTTCACAACAATCCTGCCGATTATATTTCCCCGAGTCAGTCGAATTTCTTCCGACTTCCAGCTGTATCATCGCCAATTGCTGGGGTTAGACGCATGGATGCCGAACAAGTAGCAGCCGCGAATGCCCTTCCGGTAACATGGAGACCTTCTCACCCGGTTAAAGAAGCTTTAAATGAGACTGCCACCCCGACTCTGAACCCAGATGAGATCTACAGAAGAAGAATCGGTGTCGGTGGGCTCGGAGCTGGATTTTTGCATGCTATGACAGCAGAACCCCCAGTGGAACCTGTTTGGAGAACAAATAATGATTTAGGAACCCCAGCATTGTACACAATTAAAAATGGTGTACCCGTACTTTATCGCCCGGCTACCACGAAAGATCCGGTTGCGTCGTATTTCAATCCCTGGAAATGGTCTGAGGACAGTACTCAGGATCGTCCTACGGAGCCTAGTTCGCCTCGTGTTCCCGATGTGAAAACTAAATATAGGAGTAGATACCGTGTTGGTCCTACACCATCGGATATGGAAGCAGCAAGTGGGCAGAAAATAATTCCAGTGTACATACAGAAAAATAGAGGCAAGAATCGCTACCGCGTAAAACCAACTACGAGTAGCACAACTATTTCATACAATGATGATGATATTGGAGATTATGAAGAGGAGGATATTGTAGGGCTGTCTTCAAAACATAGATTGCATGAAAATAATAAGAGAAAAAATTTAAACAAAAGGCCTGATGTGGAAGATGAGGATTCAATTGAAGAACCAGCTAAGTTTAGTAGAAGACGAATTAAGCCAGACGTAAAAAAACGACCACAGAAAATATACAGCGGAGAAGAGGAGGTAGAAGCAATTGAAGAAACTTCCAGGTCTAAGAAAAACAAACCTAGAAACCGAAATCCACATGGTGGACCGACACCGTTTTACGATGGACCTGAAATGGTCGAGGAGACTGAGGAAGAAAATCCAAGGGAAGGAAAACCTTACCGAAAGAAAGATAGAAGACCGTCCAAAAACAATGAAGAGGATTTGGAAGATTATGAAGATGATATCGATATCAAACCAGTGTACAATCCAGACTTTAAGACGAAAACGAAGAAAATCCGACCAACATCATCTACCTCAACCACAACGCAAGCACAGGAGGAGGAAGATAGTGAGGAAAAAGAAGGGAAAAAGGGTAAACACGGGTCGAGTCATATAAACAGAGATATATTTTTGGTCTCTGGGGAAGAAAAAGAGGATGATACTCGAGCTCAGATTGTTTCGTCTGAAGATAAAGCACCATTTAGAGCTTCAGCAATTTACAAACCGAAAGCCCCAACCACTATGTCCTTGCTAAAAGATGCAAAAGAGGCTTTGTCCATAATCAGTGGAAAATCAGTAGTTAAAACCACTGGCTCCACTGTAAATGTTGAGGAAGAAGCAGATAATCCAACCACGAAAAAAGCTACTACAACGACAACAACGACCACTACAACGACAACAGAGGCTCCAACTACAACTGAAACGACGACTCCAACAACCACGACAAGGCAAACGAAACCATCCACTTCCGTTGTCACAAAAATAAAATTGGTACCCACTAAACCTGTCCCTGTTGCTACTACCACACACAAGAAAATATTGACAACACGACCAACAGCCCCAACTGATGGATCCTTAGAAGATGACTACTTCGGGGAAACGCAAGAAGAGTTGAAAGCTCTTTTGAAAAAATTGCAATCACGTTTGCAAACAAAAGATGACGATTTGGGAGTAGACGAAAATGAAGATTCTTATGAATTATATGACCCAAGTGAACTTGAACCTATACCTTCTACAAGAGCAACCACAACAACAACTTTTAAAACTCCGAAGCCCAAAGTGAAACGGCCATCCAAGAAGGGACCCAAGAAAAATAAAGGCAAAAAGAATAAAAAGACAACTACTACTACTCGGGCAACTACCAAAAAACCTAAGATTACAACAACGACCACAAAGAAAACGACTCCAAAACCAACTCCGAAATTCTCGAAACCAACAAAGAAGTTCATTTTCACTACAACGACCCGCCGACCAGTAACGACGAAAAAGACCGTAGTCACTACAACCGCAAAGCCAGTTATGATTAAAAAGAGTGCCATTTTGGATCGATTACGTCACAATCACAATCGTCATCCTGAAAATAGTGTGGAAGCAGTATCTTCAACTACCACCACTACCACAACAACTACTACAACTACCACCACTGAAAAGCCAACTACAGAGAGAACAACAACAACCACCGAGGCTAGCTCAGCAGCAGAAGAAATTCTTTCTTCCGAACAAGGAGGTTCTATCGAAGGAGAGACTCATTCTGTAAAATCCTCTGTGTCTGTTGTTACATCATCAGATTCCAGCAGTGTCAATGATAATGCTCCAGCTTTGCCTGCAGTTTCCACCACTGGAGTCTCCTATGTTTTCCCAGCAGGCAACCAATCACTCGTCATTCCAGGTAAAGTACAAATACGGAAGAGACCATTGTGGGTTCGACGGAGATTCAGTGGAGAGGCTTTGCAACCAACCGGAGTGACTACTGGACCTTTTGGAGAGAAAAAAATTATTAGACTGGTAAGAAGGCGAAAACCCGGGATTGCTAATGCTCAACAAAGACCGGTTTACACTCATAGTGAAGAGCGAGGGAATGGAATTGGAAATCTCGAAGGACATGTGGAATCAGAAACAACTCAAAATCCCAGTTCTCCTCAGGGTACAACAAATCTCCCAATAGAAAATCTTTTTGATCAAACCATATCCCGTCGAGTTGGCTTCTCAGGTAATAATTAGTTCAACATAACTCTAAGCAATAAATAATATCTATAATTTCGCCACAACATTATCATAATAGATGTATGTAATTATTATTTCATAATTCTGCCTTTCAGACTCGAATGAAAGACACAATCGAACTTTCCAACCTGGTCAAAAAAGGCTAAAATTAATTCGTCTGAAAGGCCAAAGGGCGCAATGGAAATTGCGACTAAATGGAGGAGGAGGAGAAGACTCCTCTGCAAGATCGGGAAGTGGCGAGCCTAGAGCTGAGTTCTTCACGGCGCCACAACCATCACATATTCAACAAAATAGCTTTAATGTCAATGTCGACCCAAGTCCACTCAGTCAGCCAAGTCAGCCTCATTTTGGGCAGACGTTACTTTCGTCTCACACGCCTCAACTTCAATTATCACCCACATATCCAGGTCCTAGCAATTCTCAACCTCAACCACAGCAACACATCAGTGCTGAAAATAACCACAGACAAGTTCGCATGGATTCAACGCAATTAGATAGCACATCAATAGAAACTAAAGTTTGTATTCGAGGAAAATGTGAAATTGTGTCAAAAAATTAACTGTTAAATATCAAGAGGCGACTGAAACCAAATTGTAATTTATATATAATAATTCTATTACTTAGTTATTAGACATAATAATTAGTTATTTAATGGTAATTAGTTTGAATTATTAGCTATTATACTGTTTTAGCATGAGAGAGACTTGCTTGACAACATTTGTTACCGAGCTGTGAAACTTCTTTGTTGAAAGTAGTCCTCACGGTCATTCCCTCTATATATCCCTATTAGTTGTTGTGTTACTTTCCGACATTAATTTGGCAGACGCAAAGATACTTACGATATTACGTCAGTCAGTGGCTCAATTAAATTGATATTAATAATGATTAATTAAATGCTTATAGATACAATCTTGCATACTGTATGCAGATCACAATTTGCTTAGGTGTATCATTTTTAAGTAACATTCCATGTACCATCTAATAGTTAAGTTTCCTAACAACTTATAAACTGTTTAAGTGTATGTAGCTAGTATGCTATGAGATATATTACACAGTATCGTGTAGTATTCTACTTTTAAATAGTATGTACTTATGTAAGTGATAAATATTAATTACTATTTAATGTGCTTTCGTTTCATCCTACACAGCATGGCCAAAGGTAAATTCTCTATAACGGCAGTGGCGTTTATTAATTAGTGAAATAATTAGCATAGGTAGTTATTGTGTGTGGTAACCAGTGCGCAGTGGTTTGTTTCATAATTGTTTGGATGTGCATTTAAGCGTAGATGATATTTTGTATATTTTTGCATGTAAAGAAACCAGTTTAATACCAAAAAGGTGTCTGCCGTATTTATTTTATGTTATGCGAGCGAATTTATTGATCCGTCCTTATTTATTACGTAATGTGTACATAGTAGTTACTAGTATACGAAATGATTCCAACAAATAATAGGTGCCCTATAGCCCATGCTGTTTTACTCAGATGTAGTTATAGATTAGAAAACTATTATTACGGCCAACTATGGTAAGAGTTTAGTTTTGTACGTCTATCTCAAGTACATGCAGGTAAAATTAGAGTAAGCTTGTACTGTAATTTATTTGTCAACAAAAAAGGGAACTAAAATAATTTATATTTTATACAATTGATACAATCCACTTTCGTAGAATGTAACGTTCCATGTTTGCAATGTGACCCTGAGGTGATTGCGGGATTCTTTTATGGGCAAGAAGTAAATGTTATGCTAAGATTATAAATAATTTTTAATGTGACGACAATGACTGTGGCCAAAAATTTCATTTATACCTCTCTGTAACATCATTTATTGTACATACAGGTATTACTATACAAGAGTTAGACAATGGACAACTGTACAGTAAATATACAACAATGCTTAAATAAAGTGGAGAGTGGACTCGCCAATTTTAATACTAAACAGCGATATGTAAATAAAAACAGGACAAATTAAATACAGCCATGTTATTTTCTACGGTATATTAAGCATATAGTAAACATTTCCAAATTATCTAATACAAGTAATATTATACAGAGCACTATGATCATGTTATGTTTTATGGGTATAAATGTATATTCGTAAACAAAATTAGACCTAATTCGTCCATTTGTTAATCTTATATATGTTTGTAAGTAAGGAACAATTAAGTCAATAAAAGCTTTATGCCTACAGCCTACCAGAAAGTCTTTAATTCTTTGTATCAAATTATTATTGAAACACTATTAAGTAACATCATTTTTCATTTGACATCACAAATATTTTATATGGTACTTTATATATAAGGATTAGGTCGTGAGTGCAAAAAACGCAGTGACCGGTTGACCCCATTTTATAGTACAGCAAATATGCAAACTTACATAGATGAATAGTACCTACAATTACCGATAAAATAAATACTTTGTAGCATTGCATAGGCTAATACAAGGCTAATAGGTTCTATGTAAAATACACATTGGTATTTGGCAAAAATACTTTTCTTCAAATATGTATCTAAATTATTCTAGATTCCCAATCACACAGCATTTCCCAAAAATTATAGATAATACCTATATATGTAAGCGTTCCTTATACTATAAATTCACATACATTAGGATTTTATTCTCCAACAAATGATCTAGTCTGCTAATCCATATTATATTTAAATTGGGATGATTTTAAACACCTCCATAAAATTATGCATCTTTCCACTCATCCAAGAGGTTAGAATGGGATTAACTTGACTCTTTGATGGGTAAAACGGGTAAAACTGAAGCTATCGGTAAAATATTCGGTAAAACTCGTTCCAGGTAATTTATAAAGCTACAGACGTTTTTATGGTTTCATACTTGGTTTCTTACTCATGGTATATTTTTGAAACGTTGTTCAGTCATATTTACAATTCATATTTTTAAGATATGACCATTTTCAAAAAAAGCGATTTTTTGCAAATGGTAGATCAAATCAAATCACCAAAGATCAAAGGAAATTCATATCAACCAAAACTACAATACAAAGAGCAAGAAGACGATAATAATAGTGCTGAAAGGCGCTACATTTAATATCCCATATGTAGAAGTGGCGGTAAACCTGTTGGTGCACTGCTCACTTTTGTGTGTTCAACCTTTCATTTTAGTGCCGAAATTACTGGATATGGCAAAAAGTCGAAATAATTTTGTTTTTCCAGTGTCAGTGAATACTCAGAGTGGAGATGGATTTGGACGCCGTGATTTTCGAGAAAAGCTTCATTGTCGACGTCGTTGTGGAGTACGGCCGAATTTTCAGCAAGCAATTGAATATTGGTTTGACAGGTTTCTTTCGGATCCACTAATTGAGGATCAAATATTCTTGGATTTTGAGGAAATAGAAGACGGTAATAATTAAAATAAGGACACAGACAATAGTACTTAAAATGATTTCATTATCTTATCCTGATATATAAATACTATTTTAATATTCTTAATAATATGATGACAGATGATGAGTGGTTTTGTTGCGTATTCCAGGACATGGACCAGCAATCATACATGAAGCCTGCAGAGATTTTGAAAACTTGATAAACCCGACTCCAATAAGTCCATACCCTGAAAATGAAACCCTGTTTATGGTACAAACAAATACTTTATTTTTTAAAAGCTTATCTTCAATTCAAGTGGCTATATATTTACGTCTCAATTTTTACCGGACTAGTTCCATATCCCTCATTCTGTCCGAGGAACAGAATGAGGGAGACTTTTTTGATGAATAAATACCCTATGGGGTACCTGTATATAATTGCAGTGCAAGGTCAACTTTGCATCTATTGTATCAAGAAAGAAAAGTACTCCCTCTTTATTTTTATAGTCCAAAATAACTACAAAGTTCAAACGAATTTTGGTAAATTGCAAAAGATTGATCAGCTAAACTAGTATTTAATTGTATAAGTTTTTCCCATTTGGTCTTAAAACTGTTAACATACCAGCTAATTCAATTAAGGCATCTTCTTCACTTGCCCACCAATTGGTTCTACGGTTCTACTTTAATGAAATTCCGCCGTGTGGGATGAGAAGTGTAAATCTGTTAGCCTTTTGGAGGACTCGTCCTTCTGGTTTCTGGTACGTAGATCATACATGCCACACTAAAACTTCTCAGATCACGACTGCGTCGTTTTTGAAAATCATCATTAAAACTACATAAACCGACAACGCAATTTAAAAAAATTCTCTCATGTCACTATGAGTATCTCTTTAACTAGAAAAGTATAGTTTTAATTTTTGGGTAAGGTCGTTTGGCTGCCATTACAGCTCAAACTATTGCTACATTACTATTATTTATTGCTGTTCATTTCAGCTTATTTATTTATAAGTTTCTTACATAGTCACGCATGTGTTGCATCTACAAGTAAAAGAGTCATGCAGTCATCTTGGTGAAATATGATAAAAGTTTGCAGCATTGAGTGGTATGGGTTTAATACAATATGTTATACCCCACGCTTCATAATTTATCTTGATAATCTAACAGCACAATAGAAGCGTGTGCTGCATATATTTGTTTTCGTTGTGGACGTACCACTCTTAACGCAGGCATTCAGATTTGCTTACAATTAGTGGACTAGAGCTAACTATGAGGTAACCTGTCTATTTTATATGTAGGATGATACATAGTGAAATATTTTGCATTGTTGGTTGATCCTTGCAAAAAGACACAGAAATCTACTTACTTACTAATCTTACTATTTATTTACTAAAGTGTATGAATGTCGAATGTATGAATTGTGTTTTCTGTACTGTACCGCAACCATACTGCACTAACTAATATATTATAATAGCATGCTCCAAATTCTAGGCTTGCTTAGGGCTTGCTGGGGATAAAATATACTTTTGCCGAATGCAGAGTTGATCTCTATCCCAAGCAGCAATTCAGCAATCATCTCCTAAATTGCGTAATTAAAGTGCGACCCTCTGTTGATAATAATATTAGAAGTAGGTAGAAATGCAATGCTTTCGATTTTTTATAGAGAAGGTGTGTGAATTACATCTTTTTGGGACGCTGTTGTGTCATGCCAAACCATGTGTAATGTGTGCTGTGTCTGATTAGAGCTGTGTACAGTGTACAGCATGTTGCAGTGTTATTATTATATAATGACACAGAATGATTCAGTATGCTAATAAAAATACGTTGTCCCACGTAAAAGGTGGACACAGCGATACATATTAGTAAATACTGACCTTGGTAATCCTCCGCTTTACTGTCTATTCTCGCCTATCTATCTTCTAGCTGTGGAACTGCTCACTGGATGTCCGTGTCCATGAGTTTTTAATGCAATTTAAATGTAAAACGTGGGATGATTTTGCCGTATGGTTCATGTCTCAGTCATTTTCAAGTTACCACAAGCATTTCGTTGAGATTAAGCTTAAAATACTGAGACATGTTACAGTATACATAAGTATATGCAAATATATTCGTTGTTTTCACTACAACTACCACACACATCCATTCATGCCTACCCATTCTAATCAGGTGTGGTGTATGCTTTTCTACGTAGTATTTTCTTTCAATATTGTATTACAATTTTTTTTGTCTAGGAACAATCCACTTTTATATTCTTCATAGTAGATAACTAACGCCTCTAATGTACGAGGTTGGAATGCTAAACAATACTTTTTGTCATATTATGCTTAGTAGTCTGTAAAGCCAGAGCTAATTGTATGATCGTATAGTGACACGTCCTATAGAAGGTGTATATGCGTATGACGTTTTTGTATAATTTTATATATATCTAATAGAACACTAATCTTGTCTAAGGACGATGAGAGATGAAATGGTTTAGCTAGACTTGTTCTGGTTGCGTTACCAAACTAAATTCTGATGTTTAAATGTAAGCTGAGGATGAGTGAGGAGAGTGCGTGCCGTTGTGCAGATGGATGTAATTGTAGAGACACACTGAATAACTCGTCATCCTGGCTTTGGCTGATGTAAAATGTTGAAGGAACGTATAATGCAGGCATTAAGGTATATCTAAATCTCTTAAGGATAAGCCAGAGGCGAAGCCTTCCGCCGTAATGCAAGCTATGCAACTTTATACCAGGGTGTAGCTAATATTATGTGATAGTGTAGTACATATATAATGTAATACCAGGATACATGAGATACATGAGAGAGTGGTGGAAAAAGATCTGTAAATCTGTTTTGTGGTCTTGGTCGCTCACATCTCATCTGAAGCCTAGTCTAGAGTTGCCTTGTGCTAGTAGTCTAGTCTGGGTCTGTTAAAACCCAAAGTCATCTCAACAAACGCTCTTCTCTTCAGATCAGTAGGCGGATGGTGTTTTCCCCTTCATTCACCCCCCAACAGCCAAATTTGGACCGATTTCAATCTGCCCATATGCCGCGTGGGTGTCCAAAAATAACTTTCCCTTTTCCATCTTTCGCACATTTGCTCCCTTGCATCACCAAGATGTACTGTACAATCTTATGTACTGTACAGAGCGACAGTACTAAACTTGACTAGTCTCTGTCTCAATTTTTAGGTTCAGTTTTATACTTTTTGTTGGCTAATCATAATTACCTAATATAACTATCAAGTGCCCTTATCTTTTATTCTTTTCCTTATTTTATTATTTTTATAACCTCTTGCATTATAAGTACGGTTACGCTACAGTACTGTGCCTTATCATTATCTCTACACGATACCGTACACGTACAACATTAAAAGGAGCTATAAAGTTGTTACTTACAAATCTATCTACTTATACACTTTGCTAATTTAGCTAAACTACTAGCCCAACCTCCTACGTAATGATCATTACTGATTCAACTACCTACGACTTCATACATCATCAAAGTACACACACACAGTCTTAAGTTTAAGGAGTTGTTGGCTACAGACTCCCTCATCTACCACCACGATCCTTATTAAATTACCATTGCGAAGTATTGCATACCTGTTTTGTAAGCTGCGTATATATATACTGTCAGTCAAAGTCAAGTTGAATTCCAAGAATGAAGTGTCCCTTCCCTGTCATTGTAGACTTATTGAAATGTACAGCTTCCGAGGGTCATCCACTATTGTTATTAAAACAAGTGTCACTTATTGCGCAATACCTTATCTAGCGACTGAACGCAAGATAAGTCTAAACTAATAGTGTCAGTAATACATAGTATATCTTTTTAGTGTACATACTTAATAGAACCTATAGATGTAAACACAAACTTCTTTTAACCATTAGGCATAATTATAGAGCGTAAGCATTATCATATAATTACGTCTATGCTGTTGCATAATTTGCAGTGCTCTATAGGAACGTTCTTTCTTTGTGCATGAGATTGTGCTTTGTGAACTTCATTTCTAACTTTGTTTGAGCTCAGTAGAGACGAAACGAAGCGCAACAGTTGGATTTTGTTTCTAACGAATTGTCTCATCGTTTTATACCATTATTTCACTATTGTGCTCTTCGATCTGTTGATTCTCGTCTCCAATTTACTGCTTATTTACGTACTTATCGTGTTCAACTGTACCGTAAACAAAATTATTTGTCTCAGCATCAGTCGTGAACATGTACAGTACATTTTTATCTGAGAACTGAGAATTAAGTATTTCAGTGTGATTCTGAGATCCTACTGTACTCTGTACTTTGTACTTAACTTTGTCGCTATTGTGTTAGACAAACAAACTGGTCTTCAAAATAATCAATAACCTCGTTTGGAAGAACTATAATTTTGACAGACTGTGCGACTGATAAAGGTCCTTCTATATGACTTTTTATCACTCGACCGAGAATTGTTAAGCAAATATAAATAGTAAGAAAAGTGACATAATAGCAAAGGATAGGTAATAGTGGCATTGAAGTTTTAAAATGTTAGACTGTGCTCTTGAATTGATGTAAAAATATAATATACAGATAGAGAAGACAGTTACATAAGTAGCTATAAGATACGGGGTGTATCTGCGCAGTGCTTTATGGAACATCTTTATCTTAATCTAGTGCACTATATAATGCAGAAAACGTTAGAAAGAAAAGGTAGTAAACTAAATATGTAATGCAGTTTCAGTATGCTTCGTTCACGGTTTGGACATGGGTGTTATTTTGTTACGGTGGAGCTTATCCAGTCTGTCTGTCTGAAAGAGTTTAGTCGCATCGTCGTCGTTGGCAAACTTGAGTTTGTTTTGTTGAGTTGAATTCAGTGACTTTGGGTGTGTGGCACTGCACTGGATCCGTTCTACTCTTCTCTGGGCTCATCTTCCTCATCCTAATACAGTTAAAAATAACACAACACAAAGTTACAGATGTGAGAGACCTATGCTCAACTGAAAGTGTATACGTTTTACATATCACTGTGTAAATAGGAGGGAGGCAAAGGGAAGGAGAGATATGTGAACATAACTGAAGAGCAAACTTTAAAAAACATACCTATATATCTCTCTCTTTGTATGTTCGTGGTAGTAAGCCTAATAGCTTCTTTGGTAATCGGAACATATCTGTAAGTAACCGTGTTCGTGTCAAGTGTACTGTTTATACAAAGTCGTGTAGGACTATCCTGTAGAAAAGTTTTCTACGTAGTAAGTAATGCAGAGATATAGATTGACGGAACTTATATAAGTGGAATGCAATAATACCCATTTAGCAATACTATGTTAGAATGTAATGTAATGTTTTCTCTGTGTCTACGTCTACTATAGTTTGGTCTGGTCCTGACTCCAACTCGAATCTATTAAATAACATTAGATACTTTACGTGAAAGAACTCTCGTACATACCCGACTGTGAATCTCGATGGTTTACGTCTGCAAAGGAAAGAAGAGCATTGGGTTGAATAGCTACGAAGAAATATCATTCGTTTTGTAACGTTACATTTGAGTGGATTCGTTGAGTACCTTGATCATTAGGAAAGTGTTGATGAAAATTGGCTCCAGTATATGTTCCTACAAAGTTTAACAGCCTGTCGGATACAGTCAGTTGATTCTCGTTCTTTTACTTCTGATTTTGTGGCTAGGATGAGTTCAGAAGAAGTTGCTGAGCTTGCTCAAGCCATTCACTCTCATGCTGATGCTCTTTATGAGTCGTGGACCAAAGGTCCCGATGTAATGCGGAGAATGGAAGACACTTTAGAACTTTTAGCTGACCCGGGACTGACCCCGAAGTTGGAACACTTAGTTTCAACATTTGTCAGACGAGACAAAGCCAAGCGTCAGCAATTTCGTCAGCAACTAAGTCCTCCGAAAACGGTCGATTCGGCGGACAGTGCAAGAGATCAACCTCTGAACGGATCATCTCCTCCTGGTTCGGCTGCGAGCAAAAAGCCTCTGCCAAAGAGCATCTTAGCTGTTGTCCAAAGATTCGAATCTCCTGAAAGAACGAACAAGGAGCGAGCTGCAAGTCCTGCAAATGATCTAGTCAAAGTAGCTCTTCCGGGTTTAGGGATTGTAAACAAAAATGTGCTCTGGGCGGAGTCTAGCAGTCGTCACCAAGTCACTGAGAAGAATCTAGCCCGTCAGACTTCACCTGTACCGAGTAAGACTTTCCTAGGAGCTCATCAAAATTATAATAGTAATAATTCTGGTGTAGCTACTACTAACGGGGGAACAAGAGTTGCTCGGGAACGTCATATTCCTATCGAGAGATGTGACCGGGACGATAGTCCTTCTCCGGCGTCTGTTTCTTCTCCAGAAAAGATTTCTCACGCTCATGCTAATCGGAATTGTATTCAGCAGAGTCAAGAGAAGGCCAAATCCCACGTGGACTATGGTGGAGCAAATATTGATGAATTGGAAAGAGAAGAAGAGAAACTATTCAGAGCATTGAGAACGGGACAAGTTGTACCCCCTGGACAAACATCTGATCCGAATTCTCTAGATCTTCTTCGTGAAAAGGCAACTTCACCTTCAAACTCTCGAGTGGCCTTTGCCAAAGAGCGCATTCGTCAAAGTCAGGAACATCCGTTGACTCAGCAGAGATTAGAGCTGCAGAAACGACTGCCGTCACCATCAAGTTCTTTGGCCGCGGCCATTGCCATGCAGCAAGGAAAAACGAAATTTCAACCGAATCATCACAGCAATGGCACGCACTCCTTGAACGGATCCCCCGTAGATGACGAAGTTGGTGCTAATAAAGAAAATAGTGGTGGTAGTCCTGCTAATACGACTAATGGTTACGGTGGTGGAGTAGGCGGGAACGGAGCAAGGCAAGGCTGGGTCACTACAGTCCTGCGATTTGGCCCTGGATCTAGTGTAGCGGATAGGGTCCAACTTTTCGAAAAGTACCCTGCTCACATTGTTAATTCAACTGCAAACTCGTCATATGTTCCTGTTGTAGTTTCTGTTCCGAATTCTACAATTTCTCCTCCGAAAGAAGCCAACATCCATTGGTCTCGAAAACACACGACACACAGCCCTACTACAAGCAATGGTACTAATAATACCAGTACAAATATCTCTGGCAATGTGTCTGCCCCTTGGAGAATTCCCGTAGCGACTGAAACACAGCACCAGGTTGTTGGTTGTTCTATAGTCATGTATGTTAGTTAGTATGCATAACGTTAGTTGTAGATTCTAGAGATACATAGCTCCATGTACTCATTTTTGGCTGATCTTGTGTATCTTTGGATTCCTCTTCTTGGCTTCTCCCCAAGCTCAACAAATAGTAACGTAGTTTTCCATGTAGTTATTTTGTTTTTAGAGTTGCTGAATTGAATTTACTGTCTCAAAGGCAAGATCAACATCCTGCATAGAACCAGTGTTGTATGCTCCCTTCTTATCACACTGTTCTATGGTTTTCACGGAGCCTCTAATACCCCTTTTCTCAATAATGTATTCTATAATGGCAAATACATCCAATAATATATGCTGCAGTTTACACTGTCTTTACAAAATCCGTTTTGTACCCTCCCACTACTTCGTAAACTGCTTTTTGGTTTATTTACTAATTGGCTTGCTTCACTAATGCACCGAAACGGAAAATGCGTTTGACGAACGAGTGTTTAATGTCTGCTTTCTATTTTTCAGCCCGATATTGTCGTAGGACCGGCTCCGAAACAGTTGAAGGGATCGAAATCGCCCTTGGTGCCATCGACTCCAGTCCGTAAAACCTCTCTTGATATTCCGAGATTTTATTATCCTGAAGGATCAATTTCACTTGCATCAGTAGTCAAACATTCTATCTCTAAAGCGGAAGAATATATCAAATCTTGTTCTGGCTCTGTCAATTTTAGTCAATTTGGTTCGGTACGGCTTTTTACTTGCATTTCAAAATTTCAAAACCCTATAATATTGATTTGCACTTAACATTTTTTTGTTTATCTGTATTTTAGATGCTAATTGCTATCGGAATTCCATTGTATTGGAAGAAGCCCTTCTGGAAAGTTTTTGGACTGAAAACTACTGATACTTTGAGTGCCAAATCATTTATTCCGTTTTACGAAAGTTTGCTTAAAGATTGTCCTGATGATGCCGCCAGATTTATACGAATCCTTTCTACAGCTGGAAAATTTTCTGATGATAGTATAGCCAATATTACGAATAATAACGGCAGAAACTTGTCAGCCTATGAAAATAATGGAAAATTACCTTGGGATTTAAGAACAGATGTAGCCAGTATGTCGGATTTCACTGCAATGATACAAGATATTATTGATACTCATCCTGGTAAGGCACTTAAGTAGCATTAGTATTGCAAATATAACGATGTTACGTTATTATCATGTGAAATTTGATTTTGCTATTTGTGTATCAAGGTCTTGGATTTTTACGGGATGCGCCAGAATTTCACAGTAGATATATTACAACCGTCATCTCTCGAATATTTTATAAAATTAATCGATCTTGGACAGGTAGAATGACTCTGTCCGAATTAAGACGTTCCAACCTGCTACGGGTGATTAAACGATTGCAAGAAGAGACTGATGTGAATAATATCAAAGAATATTTCTCCTATGAACATTTCTACGTAATTTATTGTAAATTCTGGGAGCTAGATACAGATCACGATCTTCTTATTGACAAAAATGATTTAGCCGCCCACAGTGAACGCTGTAAGATTTGTTTTGCATATATTACATACTCCGCATATTAATTCAGTAGTTACTCATTTCTTATTGCCACTTAGTTGCTAATGTTGTCATGTTTTAACAATCATTTACCATTTATGTTCATAGCACTATCCAGCCGCATAATCGACCGAATATTTAGCGGCACAGTACTTCGGGGTTGGGAAGCATCTTCGCCTGTAAAATGTGGTCCTGGAAAAATGACTTACAGTGATTTTGTTTGGTTCCTTCTTTCGGAAGAAGACAAGAAGACTCCCACAGCAATTGGTATGCGAACTATTTTTTGTACATTAGAAATGTAGATAGTGTACAGTGTTTAAAATAAACATATGCATAATAGGTATCGTTTGTTGCTCAATAACTGTTTCTTCTTCCAAACAGAAAACGCATTAAGCCAAACTCATAAAGTTTATGTGAGGTTGCAGCCTCTATTCTGCAATTAAACTTGTGCCGTGCCTAATGCATGTAAATGTTTTGTTTGTAGAATATTGGTTTCGGTGCCTGGATATGGATGGGGATGGAATTCTTAGTCCATACGAACTAGAATACTTTTATACAGAGCAAGCCAATCGTATTGAAGCGCTGAACATTGAACCTCTGGATTTCAAAAATATTTACTGCCAGATTGCTGACATGCTCCATTGTTCTACGACTGGTATGTGGGTTTTGTATTTATTCAATGATATCAAAGTGCATTAAATAAAACTTTAAACCCAATCCCTACTGTACTCTGCAGTCTTCTCTGTATCATTTTCATTTCTCTCTTTTCAGTCATACGCCTAAGAGATCTGAAGAATAACCCGTCATTAGCAGCTACAATATTCAATACTCTTTTCAACCTAGAAAAATACCTCGATCATGAACAAAGAGATCCTTTTGCGACAGCTGCCTCAGCTTCCGGAAGTCATGATTCTATAGAAGGAGATACAGACTGGGACAAATACGCTGCCGCCGAATACGAGTTTCTAATTGCTGAAGAAAATCCAAATGATGCTTAGTAAGTCACAGTAAACTATAAATACTATCAAAACATCCTTACTAAAATGAACTTAAGTGTCATTTGGTTTTCATTCTTTACAGTCACGGTTCCGATTTTGAAGATAACTCCGGTTTACAGTCTCCTTAATAATTCCTTGCTTTATACCGTTCTGTATGAAAATTGAAAAAATAAATATCCGCAGTATTGTTAACTTATGAAATGAAAGTATTCATGCAATTTATGGCAATTATATCATCATTTTCACTTTGCCAGTTGATGAAATCAATATCTGTAATTGCGATTGTTTATTGGGCAAAAGGAAGTCGAATCAGTTTATCTTGCAAGTAACAAACCTTCATACAGGACACGGTCAAGTATGGCTACAATCTTACTTTTAGCAAGATCAACTAGAGTACATGAATTTGAGCTACAAAAGTTTGCCATTACTGAGACAAGGACCCCAAATTGGGGAGGCGTATTCTAAGAGAGGTCTTAGTTAAGACGTGTAAGCATGTTTTTTATCTTACGGTAAAGCCAAAGGAACTTAGTTTGTGGAATATGAATCTGTTAACTGAATTATTTATCTGTAGATTATTTACAAATTGTTTTGCCGCAAAAGGAAAGGAAGTCAACGAGTTTTTAACTGTGTTTCTAGGAATCGTATTCATTTATTCATAACCGTCACTTTAGATGTTGTAGACATTTTGTCTTCATAACTTGGTGTCGTAGTATAATACTTTATTGAGGAGGTCCAGTTTTCTTTTGATAACTTCTAGAAGTTACAAGATGAATGACACCTTGGTGCCAGCTTTTTATTTCTTTGCGCATCCATTGTTTACATACTATTTAATTTCAGCCTTAGTGATTCAAAATATAAGTGAAATTCAAAATATAAGAAATATCAATTGTTACGTATGCAGCTGTATGTGCTAGTAGAAGTAGACTGCTAGAGAACAATAAAACGCAGACAGGAGTAACCAGTCGCCGTCGCCAGTCCTCGGTGACAATATAATATGAAAGGACTTTTGTTGATGTACTGCAGCCCACATCAATCAATAACCTTTCAAAACGATATTTTCCCTACAACCTGTTCATGGATTATTGTTTACTTATCTACTATTTATGTCATGGTTTATTTGTATTGAAAATAGAAATTACCTAGTTTACCTGCTGACCCGAAGATTTATATACACAGTTTACTAATAAAGGTATCATTGTCAGCTCTAAACCAAGAAAAGTCGGAATAGTAATAAGCGTAGGAAGGTGCGATACTTATCTATGTGGACGCATTTATTGTCTCATTGTATGTAATTAATATGCATGAGTGCTATAAGCGATTTACCTTTCTACGCCTACATGTGGTTGTAGTAGATTGGAATAAAGGTTTTAGAAGTTCAATAGAAAGTTCACAATCAACTGGCCCACGTTAAGTTTAAGGTAAATCCAAAATTGTTTCAATTATATTATTATGACAGAGAAATTTTTTCCGTGAATAGTATTTTCATTTTCGGTATTGGATATCTATTGACATTCCATTGAGACAACATGCATGCACTTGAATTTCTAGAGAATGAAAGGTTGTAAAGACGGAAAACGAAACACGACAGCACGAGTAGTCATTTCACTTTTTCACCATTCTCTATTTCATGTTCACACAATCACACAACATTCTTTACGTTAATCGTGGCAAGACTTTCATTCATTTTAACTAGTAAATATTTACTTTATATGCTAGCCAATAAATTACATTGATTGCTACATGTTTTCATTGTAATTGCATTATAACTTAGAACCATGCTAGTAACTGCTTTTTAAGTATTAAAACTTCATTAGATGTTTGACATAGTACAAGGCAATGATTCCTTATAGCATTTACCATTCGTGAAATTACGATTTAAAGGTCAATAAAAAGCAAGGCTTGTGTGTTTGACCTTCTTAATGTATATCTTATCCGGATTAACATTATCATATAGATGCTGATGTCGTAAGATATTTCCCATAAAAATGCTCGCGCAATTTTCGTCGCTACTTTTATGCATATGACCTAGGTTGAATTCAAATATTTATTGTTTTCCTTATCCAACGAGTATGCAATAAAACAATTTCTTGCTATAATTTCCTTTAAAGGAGATATTGTTTCCTATCTTAACAATCCATATGCTACATAATAACTGAAAGGCTCACATGCAAAAAATTATTAGCCCATGGTATGATTTTTTATTTCTTGTTCTGTTCTTACATAGGTACCAATGTTCGTACCAATAAAAGCAAAGTGTGTTTAAAGACTAAGCATGCTCATGTACCTAAGTATTCCAAGTATGTTTAGGTACCTAATTATCCCAATGCACTTATTATAAATCAATTAGACAGCTCAGATATTTATTTACGCTTTTAAAACCTAGATATAAAAAAAACGTAAAATGTTGCGCACGTAACTACGTATCATTTGGTATAAAAAGATATGTAGGTAGCAACTGCTAATACTAATAGATTTGTGGATCAAGATGTGTGTAAGATGCTCCGATAGAAGAAACTTTTTCTTTTTAATAGCGAGACAAGCATCGACAGACTCTCAATCAACACTTACTTACTTCTTACCAATTTATGATGCATGCACTGTCTAACTGGAAGGGAGTCTGTTTTGTGTTGGACTAATAGCAAATCTGGACTCAGAACCAGAGCCAATTACTTAGCTAATGTTCTGTGAGTGATTTACTCGTTCTTTAACTAGACTGCATATTATTATGTGCTAAACTTCTTCATCCATTTTTCATTACAGCAGACTTGAGAAATTAGAATTAGTCAAGTGGTTATAATTCTTTGAAGCATCCAAATGAACAAGGTTCCTAGTATCTGATGTTATGTTACAAAAACAAAAACTCCTCTATCTCAATAATCCTTTCATTTTACAATATCTATTTCACTCATGGATGTTTTCTTATCTATTTTCATGGTGTTCACCAAATTGTTCACGTGCGCTTGATTCTTGATACAAACTTGCATACACAATAAACATTTAAGGTTGCGCAAACAAATGTTTGACTTTATTTTACATTTGTTGATTCTTGTAACAAAAGTAGCCATGCATCATCATACTAAATGCTAAAATTAAGCTGATACCAATTCAGGCAAAGGTATCTCTAAACTGGAGTGTAATAAATATTTTTGGATTCTTGTACTTCTAAATTGGATTTCAAGATTCGTGTTGAGATATCCTGTGTTCATCTCACTTTTATTACTACTAGTTCTGTATTCTGATTGACTCTGTGATGTAAATGTTTGCTCAATGTTTATTTTCTCAGATGTGCAACAGTGCAGTATGTTTATACAGAGTTATTTATCAGCGTTAGCACTAGCACCCACGTCTCTAAAAGATTGGACTGGTCAGAGAGTTAGTGGTTAGTAAGTCATAGCTATAGTAAATTGGTAAATAAATAGCTGTGTTAATTAGCACAGGCACGAGAAAATCTTTAATACTCAATGTAATTCGAGTAAAAGTAAAACAAATACACAGAATAATGTATGGCAGGTATTTGCTTATGTAAATACAGTGAACATGATTAATTACATGTATACATATTTGCACTTAATCTTGCAAAAGCTGAGACACGGCTTGCCAGACAGATGTACTGAGTTTAAACATCATTATTAATTAGGAAGGATTGTGAACGTATTTGAAATGACGAGTTAACTACTTTGAAGAATGTTTGCGTATCTCTATGTGATTATTTATGCATTCATGTTATCTTTCTATCACCATGTACTCACGCTGCTGCAGCATAACAACTTATAAAGTCAGTGACCGATACAAAAAATTTCGCAAAACTCATTGATTACGATTATAAACATTGAGAAAAAATTCTTGTTATGTTACAGTCGGTACTTCATTATATATTTTACATTCTAGCAGTAATAGAGACATGTATATGCTTGACATAACTTGAATGGGAAACCACACTTGTGGTAGTAGTAATCTAAATAAATACGCAGATATACGTGCATGCAATTTCCAATTAAAATTAGTTCTCGTATTACTTAGTTAATTTAGCACGGAGCTTTTTATCGGCAAGTAGTGTAGCTATCTTAATTTGGTTTATATCCTAACTAACTCGGTAACTGTTTGACAAGAAGGATGAACTGATGTGCATTAACAGAATGATTATTATTACCCCAAGCTGAAATTCTAGTGATTACAATTAGATAGTGGTGAATCTCATCTGCTGCCTTGTCTTGACAATCTAATCTCAGCACTTTCACTTCACTTGCCTTTTGCGCTAATCGTATTACAGTTTCTGCGTCCATATGAATAATCTAATAAGCTTTCTATGCATGATAAGACAGAGAACCGCTAAGCTCGCTAATTCTAATCAAATTCTAGTGGTTCGTTATTAAATGTGAATGTTCATTGACCCATGTTGTTAAATGACTTCACTCTCGCCGCATGCTTTGATTTCAGTTGACATGAGAGGCATTACATGACATGGAAGACACTGCCATCAGCATAGCTAATCGACGTGACATGACATGACACAGTCCTTAAAGAGCCACAATAATTTGCAGGTAGTATAAATGGTAATCTATGGTAATTGTAATTGTAATAATAATTTTCCCATCGTATATTATGGCAAATCGAGTAAAAAGTGCTCTCGCATGCCAAATTAAATGGCAAACGTGAGCAGAGAAAACAAAATACTTATCTGTTACACTATGAACACTTATTAGTAAGTTCTTATACGTGTGTACTCTTATATTGAGTGTACATGCTAAAGTTTAAGTTCAAGTTTCTATTTACAAGGAAAACTTAACCGTAGGCAGAGGATTAGGAAGTGGCCTGGCCATGCTATGACTCTGCCGCGGGCTTCGTCGTTTAGAAATCCAAACCACTTACTACATGAATGAAGTTACACATAATAATAATAATAATATTCTGTGTTTCTGCATATACCAGAAGTTATAGGTACTATCTGCTATACGCATCTTTCTTATGTGTAAAGGTATTAAGTATATTTGCAGCAAAAAGCACAAAACCATCAGAATCCAACCAAAATCCAATCAAGGCATGTATAATGCAACATGTAACTGGGTGATCCATCAAAAAATACACAATGTATGTCATAGATATGTTCAAGAAGTGAATTTACAGTGTGTGCTTTTCTATATTTTCTATCTGTTGCCTTAATCTGCACACATAAGACATTATCGTTATCTTACATCCGTGGGCACTATCTATTCGCTATATGGCACTTACACTCAGGCATAAACCAATTATTTGTAAAAGCAAAGCATTTTAACGGCAGAAACGACAAGATCATAAGACTACCCAACCGCAAAACTACTGGAGCTACATAAAAGTCTTAAATATTAAAGACTTTCATGCACTCACTATAAACACAAACTATATAGGTACTTAAAATCTCAAACTTTTCAGTTGATCTTGCTAGTTTTATATGCAACTGTGTAAGTAGCTTCTTTGCTTATAGTAAATACACAAGAAAAGTGTTTATTTGGGCTCAAAAATATTCTAGTATGTTCTTATTACATTGTATAGATAACGGAGTCCATGAAAACAAGAGATAACTTTATTTTACAAGAACATAAATACAAATTGGCCATTAGGTGGTATTATATTTATTATGAAGTGAACTATGAAGATGATAATATTTTATACTATTCCATTAAAGATAACTGCCCAAGAGATAGTTGCCTACTTAGGATTTGTACCGTTCATAAATATTGCAAATGTTCGTATACTCCGTACGTGCTAATAAGAGTGATGTATCAGTTTTAAATTGAAAAGAGAGAAATTGAAAGTAAAAAGGAATATTTTCTACGTACATACATGATATGTGTGTGTAAATTTTACTATTCGTGATATCCCATATATGAATGGTCGTCGTGAGTTTTTCTTGAGTTAATGTTATACATTTGGCTTGTAATATTCTAATAAGTATTTACTTAAACTACTATGGATGTGCATATAATTATTCACTAACTGCCATTTCTATTGTAGACATGAATGTAAGCTAATGAACGCTAATCCTCTATTAATACCTATTTGCGTGGGCATGCTAATTTCCATGTCGTAAGTTCTAACTGTTGTAACGTACGGGAAGACTAGGCTACTAGGTATACAATGCTACTAGATATAAAGATTAATACCTACTTAGGTACTTTAGGTCAGGTACCTACACTATAAATTTAAAAGTCCTTTATCCTGCCCTACATTCTCTAGGGGAGTTTGTTGATATGAGTTCGTCCTGCCTGTCATGTATATATGTGTGTGTAGTGAATGAAGAAGGGAAACATCTAATGGCCATTACATTTGTATCCTTCCTCCTCAGCATTGCAAACGAAGTTAGCTAGCTAAAGTTATCACAATCTAATAAGATCGAAAGTAACGACAATTCCCCATGCTCCTTCGTAATAGGTAGACATGTCGTGTCATAAAATCCTTTCTACCACTCGACACATAATAATCAGTGTCCATAATAAACGAGTGTTCCATGTAAGGCAGAAATTGGAAAACTGGAAGATGTGAAGTTTCTTTGTTTTTCATTTTGGTAATTGGTCTGTCGACTCTTTTTTGAGACAGATAATTGTTAAATTGGTGGAAAAGTGTATTTTATTGCGTAGGATGATATGGACGGAAAATATTTTGATTTTTTTCTGCATTTGTGCTCGTGAGAAAAGGTGTCATCCTGTCCGCCTGTAAACTATGTAAAGCACTATGCAATCGCTTTAGAAATACAAAAGCAAAAGTTGCTTAGTTGACTCCTTTGCTTAGCTAAGCTAAAGTAATGAGATATTTACTGTGAGAGGTCACATTGAACGGCATGGTATTAGTTGCAGTTGAACAGTACACAATGTGGATTGTACTTAAGTGAGTTCGTAAGCATGTACATGTATGACAGAGAATTTATAGTGTAAACAGATAGAGATAATATGTAGGTGCTACCATATATCATAGAATATGATAAGCAATGATGATACACTTATCTAAACTGTAGAAAATGGTAATAATCCAAGAAAAGTGTGTGGAAGGGAACGTTAAGTCGAGAATTATAGACGACGACTCTAATTCAATAAAATCATACAGTGACATTCTGTCCATGGACAAGAGAAGTCAGCCAAAGAGAGCAACCTCCATCTCTGTAAAAATTACACCTGAACAACAATTTTTTTACTTATAACAAAGTCATCACATTCATCCTTTCCTAACAAAACAACAAACACAGCGGCTTTTCATTTTTATTTTGAGCAATTAGTTGCTTTCCTTGAGTGAGCTCCATTTTTTCTGTTCTTCTGATACAAAGAGAATAATTTTTGGTTGTTAATTCTTAAAATAGGGAATAACTACCTATATGTCTACTTAACTGTACTAAAACAGAGGACTCAGTATGTAAAACTCAGTTATTGTACTGCATTGCATGCACTCATGCACTTATTTGTTCTGTTGTATGTGTAAGTGTAGTGCAGCGTGACAGATATTGTACTACAGGCAAGACAACATCTCATCTTCATCATCATTTCTCTCTCCTTCTCGTCCCTGCCATACTTTGGTGCACTTTTATTGCATTTTAGCTCAAAATCCAACCTAAATTTAAATTGCACGTAGACAGAAGAAGGAAATACTACAAAGACTTAATTGGCTCCGCTGGCAAAAAAATTAGAGAGTGAAAAATCGAGGAAAAATAACTTTTACTCTTCAAAGCATCTTTATTTTAAAGATTGTAACTGCAGAGCTGCTCAGTAACTCACTCACACACACCTTGCACAAAGGTTAGTTGGCTTTAGGTAGCTTAGTTAGCCTAGAGATAGTTTCGTAGATAGATACATTCTTTTGTGGTCCATCTACTTTTAATTCTTGAAAATTGTATTTTTAAAATCTGCTTTGGTTTAGGAATAGTCACTCCGCCAAAAATAACTCTCTCCACAAATAAATGTTAACTATCGACATTCCGATTTATAATGGTTTCCTAAAGATACCTTAAAGCAAGGCTAGCCTAGTATATTGTTATACAAATAAATACTTACATGGCCAAATCAAATAGACAAAAGTAACACATTCACAAATGATTTTTGGTCACATTTGCAGATGTGATGCACACAGCCTTTTATAATAATCCTGTTTACAAATAGAGTTCTGTGGAAAGTGTTTCTTCATTTCAACATTAGTCAAGCATTTACCTTTGTATTGAGTTACTAAGTTTAACCATAAGATATAGGTATATATAGGTAGGTAGATATATTTATGACATTCATGAATGTATTTAACACGTAGATACAAATAATAGTGTTTCTATGCATGCAAATTCAAATAGGAACACGACGGTATTTTTGAAAAAGGCTTTAATAGCTGATTGTTCGTTTAAATAAACTATTAAACTCAACCTACAATTAGAGATGCATAGCTAAGACATCGTAAATAGGAATACTCTTGCAAGAAAGACGGAAAGTTCTTTTTCTAAAGCGTCTCTTCTATTATTAGTGAATCAACTCAAGCGTCCCTTCAGACCATTCAACAAACAACTGCTTGTGGGTGAGTTGTGACTTTTGTTTATGTACATTTATCATCTGCATGTCTAAATACTTAATACTTTACCTTTATTAACAACAGATAACTTATCTTATGTCTTTCTTCATTGTTCGATTTAATTTAAAAGTTATTCATGAATAGGCAATTCAGCTCATTTTCTATGAAGAAAACAAGCGTTTTAGAAATTAAGAGTTTCTTTAATTGCTTCTCTATAGGAAAGACCATTGTGATATTGTTCGTGGCTTGATTGTTACTACTTGAGACAGTTAGTTAGTTCCTATAAGTAGTAGCAGAGTAGCAGTAGAGTATATTTACCATCATTTGTTTACAGATTCCTTTAGTGTGGTAAATGTAACAGGCATACTTTTATTTATGTCTATCATTATTGGGTAGGCGAGTAGGTATTAAGTATTAATTTGTAAAGTTACATGTTTCAGGTAGGTTAAATGGATTGCCAACTCTGTGGTACGTATATTATTGTATTTACCTAGTACACTACACTTACAATCAGTTTTTTAGTACCTTGTCTCGCAGCGTCATCGTTGTAACTAATGTTGATTTGATACCTGTTTGTAATGTAACCTCTGTGTACTTAGGTACTTGTAAGAGTTGTTTATTTGCGGTTCTCTTTCTCTCGTCGATAGGAGTACAATATGCGTTTGCAGTTGCAATTGACGTGATTTGATTTGTTAAGGTGAATGAATGTGCGGATATTCTTGTTGCGTTCAGTTGTTATGCAGAGGAAGTGGAGCATTGCAATTTTTGGAGGAAAACACCTCAGTTTCTTTGATAGACACCTAGACACTATTCTATTGAATTGGCTCTAGTAGTCAACATAATTTATGAGATACCTATACGTAAGGTAGGTATATTGTTTCAATAAAATTAGCGTTGGTGCAGTTTACAGTTCGTTAGGTTTTCCATGACCATTCACATGTAAACATGGGAGTTAGATACCTTCCTTACCTTCGTGTACCACATAAAAATAGGAAAGAAGGGAAGCTAACTGACTATATACTTAGCATTATATTGTACCATGCCTTAAACATGTTTAATTGTTTAATTTGCAGCTAAATAATTGCATAAAGGTGAATTGAGTTTTGTATTTAGAGTGTAAACAAGCAAAAGTACATGTTACAATGTTTTATTTTTAGTTCAGTCTTGCAATAAGAATGAAAATGCATTTATTTATAATATTGCCATGTTGGCGGAAGCAAGTTATCAGACTAACACTAACCTACTGAATTACAGTTGGGATGGTCAAATTTTTTACGATCGTAGTCAATCGAATTGATAATGTTCGGGCAGGTAGCGAAGTGAAGTGATGCAGTAACAAACCATTAAAATCATTCACACGAATTGCGTTTTAGCAGTGTAGAAATGACGGTTATCACTGCACTACCTAGTACTACTTGCTTAGACAGTTCTTTTAGCTTTCCTACTTCATAGTTAATATCTACCTGATGACTTATTAGGATTTTTACAAGGAATATTATATCATTCACAGTTACAATGCAATTTAAAGGTACTTTATTATAGCTACGTTATAAATATGTAGATTGATAAGTTCAACAGGTAATTTTCGCAAAGTAAACTCTACGCAATTTGATACTTACTTCATTAATTATATGATTGCGCTTTCGTAATTTTCATTGCATGCATCACACTCCTTAGCCATGTTTGTTTGGACACATTATACAATTATTTCCTTTTGTTACGTTACAACTACGCAATGAACTGCAAATCTGCTTTAGAGAAAGCTCTTAGCTCGTGTAATGTTTAGCAAGTAGGAATTTGCATTTGCAATCATGCCAAAAATAGAACAATTATGGAGGAGAAGGTACATTCTATTTATGTTTGTGATTTTGTATGCTTATTTACAGAAGGGGTTTGAAGTTTTTATGCTAATTAAACCCGCTCATTCAAAATGTCAACAAAGACACGGAAACTCAGTCAAATCCTTTTTAGACGTTCGAGTGCCTGCAAAAAACTCAATATTTCTACAAGAAGTGCGATGTCGAAGGTATGTTTCCCCTATTTATGCTCCCTATTACTTCATTATCACAATTAGGATATCCATGCTGTAAAACGAGTAAATATTCAGTTTGTTTGGGCATTTGCATACTATCCCTTTTAAGTACTTCAAAGTATGTAGTGTCAACTCTGTCAAGAATTTTTATAGCAGTAGCTAAGAAAATAATTTGCTTGCATATCCTCAATGTGTTTATGAAGGAAGTCTGTTCATAAACGTTGCATTGCACTTATCACACGATGATGCAATGATGTCTTAGACGTTTTTAGGCTAAGCTAATAATACAGTTCACATGATTAATTTGGCTAATGGAATTCTTTGCAATAGTATAGACATTTAATATTTACAATCCAGGGTAGTAATAAAACTGAAATAAGGCTAATTGCTGTATTTTCTGTGCACTAAGAACTACCTGAACTAAATGTAGTCATTCTTTCTAACCATGGTATTTGTGAAGAAACACATGTAGTAGGAGGAAGGTGTCATTAATACATTAACGAATATAGCAGAAACTCTCCCGTAGACAGACAGAATGTGTGAATTGACTTAATAGTACTATTAGAAGAATATTTAGAGTTTACGATGAGGAGCTAGAAAATACAGAACTTTCTTCAGCATTCACTTTCGTTTCTACCAGTCGCTAGGAATTGAAAGAGAATGTTCAACGAGCTTATCAGTACGAAGAATAATTAGTCTTTATGATAGTATTTAGTTCGCAACATTAACTTTTTATGTTCATGAACAGAAAACGTGGAACTACACAATAGAATAGTATTTAGTATGGTTATCTCTTACTCGAGTAGTTGTAAAGGTATTTTATTGGAAATTATTAATGTACGCTCACAACTTGATTAGCAGTTTAGTCCAACTGGTTTTTTATGACTCAAATGAATTAGTAGCAATTATATCTGTTACGACATGGAAAAAAGTAGTAAGATTTTATTGACCATATTAGGCTATTTGTGGTAGTAGCGGCCGCGTTATTTTATGTTAGAACAGTAGGTAATCGTTAAAATAACTGAATTAAGTTTTACATACGAAATGCAGGATGATTCAGAGCTGAGTTCTTTGGTGACGCAAAGTCAGGGAATTTTCACTTCGAAAGAAGCATTAAACATCCCTCCAGATGTGAATGGCAACACAAGCACCGCTAGCGTGTCGCCGTTGCCCAATTGTGAAGTTGATGAAGCACAGCAACAACCCATAAAGATTCACCGTAGGAATTCTTCGAGTAACAGTCGTAATCCTCTGAAAGAGGTTCACTGGAGTTGCCCAACACTCGAGAAACGACGAGAGATGATTCTAAACTACTTTGAAAATATTATGTTTGTGGAGAATAGCAATCAGTCAAGCAAAAGTGTGGCTAAGGCTAATGGGAGGTCGGAAGATGATGACGAAGATCTAAATTCCGAACCAATTTACGAGGAAATTGGAGATTCTCAAGCTAATCATCAGTCAAATAAAAATCAAGACACTCTGAAGCCTAAACTGGCACCAAAAAAAGCAAAGTTTCATCAGCATTCATTAGGAGGTGGAGTAGATGATTCACCTCCAGATTTGCACCCAAGAGCAGCTCAATCCGATACTAATATCTATGACAGTCTAATCAAAAACCCAGATAACCACAGTAGCTCTAATTCGGCAGTTATCTACGAGAATTTAGTTCCAAAAACAGGGAACTCTAAAAGATCAGCTCCTTTAGCGGTTACGTGGAGACTTGAGGAAGATGAGGATAGTCATTACAGCAATTTCAACGAGGAAGAATCCACGAAAGAAGAATACCTTTACGCGACGGTGGATAAAAGGACTAAAACGAATAACTCGAGCAACGTCTCTTCAATAATAAAAGCGCACAATCAGTCGTCCGATGCAAATTCCTTGGCTGCACCAACAACAACAGCAAATGTAAACAGAGGCGGAAGTGCTGAGGAAAGTGAGAGTCTACAGCAATTTCCTGCGGAGACGGAACAAGATATCATTCTGGTTAATGGATGGGAAGATGAATCTCCTTACCCCCTTACACTCCACAATTTTCAGGAAGAAAAAAATATCAACATTGCTCAGCATGATGGATGCGAAGAAAAAATCTTGCCTGAAAAGAATTTATTCGAGTTTCAAACTCTGAAGGGGAATTCCACTCGGGTCGTTATTGATACAACAGATTTTCAGCCTACATCCTACTCTCTGGAATCTACTTCTAGCCAGGAGTCGGAGGAACATGAAGAGTCCTACGATTTCCCTCTTCCGCCTCCGGAATTTCTAAACGGGGACAATGGAGGTGACTCTGATGAATTTGGATACGATTACGACTACCAGGCTGCTGAGGAAATTATTTGGGGTAATGCTCCATTTTTTCATACTTAATTCTTACCGTAGCAAATAAATCCTTTCTTATCTTATCTACATGCAGTTCCTTGTAGAATCTAAGAAATAGGACAGTGATGTGAAAAGCGCCCACACTGCCTACTTATTTAGCTACACTATTAGGCTGAGAACTCCTCTGGTTAAAATAACTCATAATACCTGTACATTCTAACCAAATAAAAAACTACCTCCATTTTCCACACGGTAGGATACGACATAATCATATTCAATCATATTTCTCCTAATTCTTGTATCTCTTTACACAAACTACGTCTGTACCTTTCAAGTACCGTAATGTCGTATTATTGCATCACATTTAGTGAACCCATAAGTAAATCAACTCGTGAAAAATATAAATCCTGCTGATTATGGATGGGAGCTGAGAAAATAGTAAAAAATACCCAAATGCATGTATTATTATGTCTATAGACGACTATTAGCCACCTACATAACAATGTACATGTGGTGTGCACAACTGTGTGACTCTTCTACAGTCAATTTTAAAATTGGGCTAATGTTTGAGTTATCATGTAGAAAAAGTCATAGTCATAGCTAAGCCGTAAAATATTATCTGTAGACCTTACCTTGGATATATATTACGAATAATGTCTACAGTTCGTATGCATGTTAGTACATTTGTTAATCTACGTAAAGTTGGCATGAACAATGTAAATATTGTGCTCTGGTTTGATTTTGGTTTGCTTTGTGTTTGCGTTGCGGTGTTGTTTTGTGGCTGACTCCAAGTTGTGTTTGTAATTGTGATCGGTGACAGGAGAACATTGACAACAACGGTATTTGTCTTTGTACAATGCACACAACTGCACTCTGCAATCTTGTTCAAAGCTTCCCAGTGTGACTTGTAAGGTGAGACACAAGAGCATTCAGAGTAAAAGCAGTTTATTAAGCAGCATGCGGTAAGATCATATAAAGTATATTTAGTTTTGTGTTTAATCCGCATGTACTACAACAGAAGAGATTTCCCCAGGTACTAGCTAGGATGAGATGAAGATGCAAGGATTCTTAGATAAAATAAAGATGTCAGCAAATGCAGTCACATTAGATACAAATACAGCACAACATTATTAGAGTGACGAGACACTTCGCTCATTGCAGAATCTGTTAAGGAATCGTAGGAACAGAACGAATGTAATAATATGCAATGCAATGGATAAATGTTCCGTTAGGAAAATAATCTTTGGTTTAGTTTTCTAATACATAGGAATAATAATCATGAAAATCATGATGATGATGGTTATGTTCGAGTAACTAGTTCCTAGACCCACTAATAATAATAGTAATGGGACACTCATGCATAAGTCATAAAAAATATCCTCTGACAGCTAAACTGCAGATATGATTTACATTTTTCACTCAACGGTTACACTACTAAGTAATCAATGACAGCAGCTCATGCGTGTGAACAAATACCTTTATAATATTATTTATCTTGTTTTTGGCAGGCTAAGCGCATATAAAGCATGTTTCTATATAGAGATACAGAAACAATAGTATACTAAAATACTAATAGTATCGGTTATGCCCTGAAAAGTTATATTATTGTAACAGTTTACATAATGAATCACAGAAGTAGGTAATCATAGTTAGAGCAGCATCATCAGTATTGATGAATTGTATTACGGATGTAATAGTGAATCCACTAAGAAGTAGCACTTCGTGTCCATTTCTTAGTACCACACAAAAGAGATAGGGATATTGAACTGTATTTTTTATTGTATTGGACAAGACTAAAGACTTATCTTGAGCTTTGTCTAAACATGAAATTGCTAAGCTAACAAAGCGAAATAGTAAATTTTTATCTTATTTTGAAAAGGAACTACAGGAGAGTGGTGCCCGTCCTGTATCTTTATCTCGTGTGCCTATTTATCCCTAGCAATGTAGTACAAAGACAGAATCAGACGTGTGAATTCTGAAACCCTGCATCGTTGTCCGCACAGAAACGATGATAATAATCACATCATTACATTGTTGCTGTTTTGGCTCCGAGAATTCTTGTCTTTTTTATGTCTCGCCTTGTCATGTCATCTTGGTTGTTCTGACTGAGCATTGTTTTTCCTTCGCGAGTAATAAGTTAAAGAAATTATGCTGTGTTGTCTTGAGACTTGGTTAGCACATTGCCCTAAGCTATGGGCCGTGTTAAGTAAGTAACCGAAGAAGTAGAGGAAACCACGTTATGCTGTAATGTTCAGACAGATAAAATGTAATTGAGATGTTAATGTCAAATCTAGGCTAATTGTCTGCATTTAACACTTACAGACAGGAACATCGTCACACTAGTATCTATATAGCCCTGTACACGATAGAATTACTAACAGACTAAGATTATGCCAATTGCAAATGTTAATAGTATCATAGGCCAAAATTCAATCATTTATCCTCGAGATGTTGCCTTCCAAGTGTGTGGTTCTACAGTCAATAGTAGATGCCATACTCTCCCTCTAAGACACAAGTGTGTCTCTATTATTATCTGGTGGAAAAACTATGTAAATGCTGTCAGGAGGATGTATGGTATGGCATAGTGTGTCGCAGCAGGAAGTAGTCGAAATTAAATTGGTTCCGTAGCCATTTCATTCTGTAGTTATGCCCAACAATATAAGTATAGAGTGTGCATTCCTACTTTTACAATGTGTGACTTTATATAGGGAGGTACAGGTGAGTAATTCCATTATGGGAACCCAGTTACATAGTTTTTGGTATGCTAAGCATTCCTGCTATGTATTTACATAAATTCTAGGGTATCTCGCTAGGTTTGGTCAACCTCTTACGGTAACACGATTCGGATCACAATTTTGCAGACGGAGTTTGTTGGATGCGTAGCATGTAAATAATTATATAAAATAGATTATAACTTTATTGTGCAATCTCTTCTGAAATTGGATGCGCCTCTAAAGTAGTAATGGGGAGTGACATTATTACCTACAGAATTGAATCAAACCAAATCATAGTTTGGCATTGACCTGTAAATGCTTTCTTTAGAAAAGAATGAGCATGGAGGTTTTTGGCTCCTAAAGTATTTTAACAATAAGTAACATCAAATTCCTAGTCAGATAGAGAGGTACTTAGTATAACAAAGTTAGACGGCTCCACGGAATATGTACACAAGCCAAGTCAAAACAAACGAGACAGACAGAGACAGACCTTTATTAGTGTACAGTTCTTTGGCACATTTTTACTCATTTTCCTCGCCCTGTGTGTGGAAGTTGGTTTACTTGGCATTTTAGTATCTGTGTCTATGGAATGCACGGAATGAAATGCTTCAAAGGGCTCACTTCACAATGCACACAATTTTTAGCATCATTTTTGCCATTCTTGTTCATAGTTTGTGTAACAATCTGCGTACATATACATAATATAAATCTAGATAGAGAAATACTTCGGATAACTATTTCAAATTGTTCTGCTGCATAATAGTAAATAATAGCTTCCATAACATTGCATAGGGCATGCACACTAATTGTTTCCTTCAGAACAGAACACACACAATAGAATAGTTATCAAATGGAAGCACCAACTCTTATCGCTAATTATCTCGAGGAAAATTCTGTACATTCTGAATTTCAGTTGTTCCATTGAATTAAGCATACTTACTGCAGAATTACTTATCTATAGACACTTGTCTTCTATGCACATACAAAATTACACAATTATTATAAGAATATATACTTCTATATGTATAGGAGGTACCTACTTAAAACGGAAATATTTTGTTATGAGATTTATTGTTACCACGTCTGCCTCTACCTACATTGTTAGAATTGGAGATGAATATAAGTGTCTGTAGGCTCCTTGTATCATTATTAGTCATACTACATACTTATGTTTATTTAAATGTCGTAACAATGAACGCATGCATGTTAAAGACATGTCTTTACTATCGAAGGCAAGAGACTTGAGTATTTGAGTAGCGTCAAGGAGAATTGAGTTGAGTGCTCTTGTGTTTTTATATGTACACATCTGCAGAGGTGTAAACGGTACTGCTGCAGCTTTACTGCTTTGCAGTCACTTTAATAACCGTGGTAAGAGTTTATAATATTTGAATGTTCAACTGCTGGAACTGTGGAAATACACGATGACTTTGATGAGGATACGGATACGGTAAATATATGAGGTCTTTAAGCAACGATTTGCATTTTTATGGTGTGTTTTTCACATAAACGTACCCATAGATGCCAACCAACTCACTTCAAGAGTTATTATTATTATTACAATTATTGTATGCCATATCCGTGTCTGAATACTGTGAGCATTCATTATGAAAACATAGGATTGCAACTTCCATTCCAGGGTTATTCTGTTTGCTTTCCATTCAACAACAATCGCTGTAGCTAAAGCGTAATCCTCTGGCTTAACTCATTGTCACAAGCGAAATACAGATAACGTAAATCAGTTGATCTCATTGTGAGGCAAATTGATGAGTTCACTTTACATCGTCTTTATCACATTTGCTATTAGGTAAGCAAAGTATATTTTAATTCTACCTTTGCACAAAACAACAATAAGATTAAATTGCCGCTGATGAGTAACTACTTTCTCAAGCACAGTTAAAGGTTTCCATTATAAACAACATAATTATTGTATTCATGTGCTTCTTTTAATTGTTTTTCTATCGTTTTTTTCTCAGACATACTATAGAGATATGAAATTACACCATCTTACTTAATGGGCAAACTTAGAATTATTTTGCTTTGTGCACTTTTCTAGCTCATTCTATTGTGGCATAAAGAAGAGGTGTATAAGTACATGGGCATTTAATTAGTATCTCTGTCTCTGCCCATTGTAATTGCAATGCATGAAATAAGAGCTCAACTTACCTACCCATAAAGTGTCTCTCTCCCTCTGTGATATTAATCGTATGTGTGTGCTTACATCTACTACTTATATAGGTACTTGCATACCTGTCCTTTTTTGAAGATAGTGAACATTGCTCACCTCACTTTGAGTAAATCCAATTCATTGAATCCAACCTTGGCATTTTATGTTTACTTACATACGTAAATAGTATACTATATCGAAATGCCTTGTACTTACATATTATTATGACAAACGAAAAGTGCCGCAAATCATCACATCGTAAAAATATTTACTACCAATGCATGGTAAAGCACGAATATAGTGCAAGAAGTGTATCACAAACCTTATCTTTCTGTTTCAAGTTAAACTAAATAATTAATCTGCTTATTCGATAAAAATACAGCAATCATAACCTCTATTTTAATCTGTAGTCAACCAATACACGCTCTTCTCGTATACAACACACGTAAGCACAAAGGCATTCTCATTATTTTCAAGTCTCGATTGGATTGTAATAGTGACAGCCATAATTACGGGTCATTTAGAATACATGATGTACGAGTGGCAGAATCATATTATAGTTAACAAATTAGATTTATCTGCATTAACAAAATAACAGAGCATTTATATTTGGAATGAACCTCAATTCGCCTGAAAAATGGCTGTATTAACTGGGCTTGTCATTGGAGACCGGTTGTTTAGCCCATGTTATGTAAATAATTATCCCAATATAGGTAATGATATTTTAACCGAAAGTGGATTCTAAAATTCCCGTTGTTTTTAGAAAGAATTCTGCTAAATTGGTGCAATATAAAGAAAGTTGATATTTAGAGCTTAGAATAGGGTGGCCATCAAAATAGCTGCAAATCAAGTTTTCTCCATTCAAAATGGGAATAAACTAGAAAATCCATGCATACAACTGGTATGATACTTGACATTGTATATTACATGATTGCATTGTATGTCTGTCTATTTCACTTTAAAGAGATTAAAGAGTATTATTACTTTTATTGGTACCTATATGTTCAAGTAACAACATCCTTACCTTACAAGTATCTGCTGTAGTTACTGCTAAGTTTAGAAAAGAGTGAAATCCCAAATTTCTATATTTCATATGATGACTAAATCAACTTTCGTAAATAAAGACAAAGAGATGTTAATCTTTTTGAAAGGCTACATATATCGATTAAAATATCTGTGTGCATGAACCTACACAGTGTACCTACCTATAATAGTTGCCTAGTATGGTAGTATATTGTTATGCTGCTACCCTGTACGAACTGAAATGATCTGTATTCCTTTTAGTAAACACGTTATGGATTATCAGGTAAATATAATGTTACAAAAATGGACGAATGTAGGAAATAAAATGAGACGAGACCCTATCTGATTAAAACAACTAATCGGAATATGTTCATAGATATACTGATAGCTACATGCAGGTCGTTATAAATATAGATGAGATGCATACGTCAGTACTCAGTACATCGCTCAATATCTGCAGCATTATCTGAACATAAATACCGTATCCATGCATAAGTAGCACATTTGCTGAGAGTGCTAAATAGAAACAAATAACGCTTATGACTACAGTCATATGTAAATCAAAATGAAACATGCACGCAACTTTGTGTAAAATGACAGAGCAGATGTATCTCATACCAAGTTAACAATTTGTGATTTGGTTGTTCTGTAATATGTAATTATAGACAGTTAGGTCTGCGACGGAGCATTTTACATGCATAAACTAAAGTCATCTGAGTATCGCAAACAAAAAATAGTTTCACAATTTATTATTTAAAATGTGTAGAGGAAGAATTTTACTTTAAGTGTGATTACCTAGTTTATTGCTCTTTATTTCAAAGTTTGTATACAATAAAAAGACTAACGAGCGTTCCTGAAGAAAAATGAAAAAATAATAATGAGAGAACAAGACACGTTCTAGTTTTAAAGGATTTTCTCCCGAGAATTCGTCATCTTTCTGCATATTATTATCTGTGTAAGTCAGTAGGAATTTATGTAGCTTCTGTGAGTCTCAGTCTCATTAAAGAAACTTATTCTGAATGTATAATTATTCATATAATGGTAGTGGAACGTCCGTCTCTATTCAATTTCAATTTCATTTGCATTTGCAAAATTGAAAAGGGTAAATAAAATGCACGTAAGTTTATAAGGCACTTTCCTATTTACAGTGCTATACAAATTGAGAGGAAAGTAAAGCCATGTGGCTAAACTATAACGGCAAACTACAGCTAAAATTTAGATTTAGCTACCTAGGACTACTATGAGGAACATAGATGTTTAAAGTACCATTGAGTACAGTCAAGTAGTCTATGACTAGTAGATTGCATACAAAAGCTGTGCCACTTACATATTTCTCTATGCATTTGGCTTGTCGTATGAATTCACAATGGACAGTCCGGCAATGTTTACCTACAGTGCAGTGTCATCATATTCTATTTATTAGGGAAACTCAGAAATCTTTGGTTGTAAATGAGATTATAATTGTGAAGCTAAAGCTAATCTGTAGGCAAATGCTAAGCTCGCTATTGAAACGTAGGACATGTACTTGTACTTACTTGACTAATTCTAAATGACAGCTGCTAAGATAAGTGTATACCTACATCCGTGGTATATTAATCTAATTCCTTGTCACTTAACTCATTCAGAGGTTTAAAAAGTGTATATACGCGTAGCTAAAATGTACCTTGGACACTTGTGTTAATGTCTACGTGTAACTACGTTGTATCTAGTAAATGTGTAATTATTTTATAGAGATTATTAGAAATCATACGTAAGAAAAAAATGTAATAGTAGTAAAATGCTGAACAGGATGGAGGAATTGTCATATAGTGGAGAGTTTGCGACTTGCTTTTCATATGTCCACTAAATGACAAGAGTTGCAATTCAACTGGTGGTAAAATTGCAATTATTCCGGTGCCGAAGGGAAAATACTCATGTTAATACACGACTAGAGTGATATGCATTGTATTAGCATATAGAAACAACTTGAGACAGAAAATGCAATATACTCGGATACCTATCTACAATAATGAGTGCTCCAGTATGTTAATGTATTTATCTGTAAGTATTTGTAAGTTCGTTAAGAATATTTCTTCTTTGTCCTCCTACTCCATTAGCTGTCTTAAGAGACAAGAGAAATGATAAAGCAGAATAAGTGAGAATAAGCCACTGTACAATGCACAATAATTGTACTACAATGTGAGTATCTATAGGTATTAGTAGGTAACTTGGAATTATTAAAGTAGCTACAGGTAGCTTAGTGTACATCGCAGTAGTGTTTTTATTATATTGCCATTGTTGATTGTGGGAGGTATTCATATAAAAATAGAAATTATGTGTGGGATCCCACATACATGCTTTGACAGAGTGATTTTCCTTCTCTGTTGCTAAATACGAGTTTATCCCATTCAGAATGAAACAAATTCTGAGTCTCTAATTGTATTAAGCTGAGGCACTTGAAATATTTACTATGATGCTAGTTAGCATGCAAAAATGCAGAGCTAAAGATTAGATATTGTTGCTAACTACATAAAATTCCCATTCCTATCTAAATGTTACAGTCCTAATCTCCTCAATGATGATACACACAATCAGAATTATACATAATTTTACATATCAAACCAAACCAAAGCACAAGAACGTAGATTGATGCCATGCTATTTGTACTCTGCCTATTATTATTGCACTTTGCTCAAGGTAGCTAAGCTAAAGAGGTACTTTACTGAATATATTAGATGCATACTCTCTTTTACAAAAAATCTTCCTACCTAATTATAATTTCTACTTTTGTCAGTACTGTATTGTGCAGTATAGTGTGCGCAGGTTGCATTGTGTGACCCTTCGTAAGAACTTGGAAATATCGTTTCTTTTGTCCCGATTGAAAAGAGACATTGAATTTAAAGAGAAGACACGAAGAAGAAATTCAGGGCAGAAAGAGTTGAATAGAGTAGACACGGTCATCTCGAATCTCGACGCGCTAGAACTGTCAGTCCTGTCTGAATCTACCGAAGTAGTAGCACAATGCTTAATGTAGTTACTATACAACCCTAGGATATACAAATGGATACAATGTACAATACTACGAACTCATTTTTAGGTACTAACTACTATTATTCATACTGACTGATTTGGATTTGAGAGTTGGGACTGTGAGAGCTCCTCTATATTTTCTGTACTATTATCTATTTCTGTCTGATGTCTGTTCCTGTTTATTATTAGTACTAGTGACTCTACCAATACATTGCCTAAGGAATGCATATAGTACTGAATAAACGGAAATTTCTCATTTTGGAATGCAAAGAAAATAATAAAAGTAAATTATCCATATCTGCATAGTGTTATTGGTATAAGTGTAAGTGTAAATACCTTGTTAGCTTTATTTTCTATATATGTCTCATTTCATATGCGTCTATTTCCATAGTGTGTTTGTAGTTACATTAGACAAGGGAGTGTGAGACGGATGTAGACAGAATTTACCATACGAAAAATCAAGTAAATATTGTTAGTACACAGAAAACGTATCTACAGTGGGCCTACTTGGAAATGTAAAACAAGCCAAGAGCAAACGAGACACAAAGTTTAAGGTAGTTTTGGCTTTTTGTGTTAGCGAGTATTTAATACACGTGGGAACAACCTTTTGTACATATCTTCCAGGTTGACTGATTGTCGATGTGGATGCTAAGCCATGAATGAAAGATTCTAGTTAGGCTTCAACAGACTCTCTTTAGCTTTTCAAATGATATCCATTTACTTCGTGGGGAAAATTCTAACAACTCTTATGCAGATATGCAATGCACACTTTAATGCACTTACTATTTTTATTATTATATACTTATGGCATTGCACATACCTTAACCTACCACTATACTTTTACATCTACTCCCTCGTGTTTCGTAGATCATGCAATTAGTTTTATATTCATTTACACTTATAAAGATATTAATTCAAGTTAATACCATGAAGGTAGGCGACTGGTATTCTTAAGAAACTCACTCGTATAGCACTGTAGCTAGATATATCAGGCTGCTATTAATTAAATATTTTTATATCCATATCACGATACTATTTTGATGATATCTAAGAATTTAGTGCTCATAGTGTGTATGTATAAGTGCCAAATGCATTTTTAAAGTACATATGTAAGTTGCCTATCTAAACTTAAATATAACAATGCATATGAAATATAAAATAGCTAAAGCTAGTCTTATAAACAGTCTTACAAGTTAGTTACTCTACACGGTTTCTTCCCGTGCCGTGTAGCCGTAACGGTTCCTATTAAAGCTAAACATTGACATGAACCGTGAGCATTTATAGATATCCCTTGCAGAGTAGTGAGAATGTTACTTGATACATCGTAACATTGCTCTAAGAATCTAGGTACCTATGTAGTGTGTCTAAATATTAAATGCAACTGTAATTCACGTAAAAACTTGAGGTAGACGTAATAGGTTCTTACACATGTGTGAACATTTGAGACAGTTTAATACAGTACAATGTACACATTGCATTAATAATGACAGGGATCAAACAGTTGTGCATATTTGAAAAGAAAAATCGTAATAATTCAATGTTATGGATTTCAAAAAGCATTACAGACACATAAAGTACGTCTTGAACTGTTGTAGTGTCTACCTTACTTAATAAAGGTAACTCGTATAATACAGAGTACCTAATGCTAAAATCATGGTACTATAGTGTGCATATGTGTTTCTGGTTAAGTGTATATGGTGAGACAAAACGTAGAGGAGATTAGCTGAGTGAGACTCGTCAAGTACTGAAAGAAATGGCAAAAGCCGCTCGCTGTTTCTCTGGGCTTGACAGAACGACAGGTATAAAGAGATTATATCCGTAAACGTATGTATATCTTGCGAAGTAAAGCAAATGTTAGACCTAAGTTAGCATCATATCCTATCTTAGTGTTAAATTATAGCATTTGTGTATCTATACCGCAGGGTAAAGTAAAGGCATTCTGTCAAGTGAACAGGCCGTGTGCCGTGGCAAGAAAAGACAAGTCAGGGTATCGTACTTAGTCTGCTATGGTATTTGCCTTGATTTACTCCTTTTTCTCTTATGGAATCAAATGTACCTAAGGCTAGTTCTCTACGCTATGAATGAATTGATGATGTTAAAAGTGTTTAACTAAAGGGAGCTCAGTTGGTTTCGGGCGGCTGCCACAGAAAGAGCCATAGCTTATTATAAGCAAAAGGTGAGTTATCAAGCTAAAGTAAACTTGTCTTGTTTTACATTTGTGAGTTCTTCTAATAATTCCATCCATCTCCAACAACACATTATTACATTTCACGTTACTTAAACTTTAGTTACATTGCAATACAAAGAAGCAGAAATAAGGCATTTCTGCCACTCGGATACACTCACTCATGCAGTGGACTACACAGAAAACAATCAGACAGGCCAGGCGTAAATGTTGGTTGATGAGTTCAGTTAGGTATCTAGATAGTAGTTGAAACTACACTATATTACATTATTAGCAATTATTAGAGAAAGAAGAAAGAGAGAGAGCTTATGATTACCTTGGCATAGCTCAAATTCATTTCATTTCAGCTCATAAGCTCACATTGATAAGATTAGCTACACTAGGCCTTACACATATAAATGTACGTACATGTACATCCAACTTATATTACATATAGTAGTAGGTACATGTCTATAATTTCAGTTTACATGTAGCAGTGCATGCTTGTGTGTTTTTATTGTATTTGGTACATGATTTCCAGTTGATAGTGCTGCAGAACACAATACTTTATCAAAATACCAACTCAATACTCTTACCAGGTAGAATATTCCGTATTATTAAAAAAAGGAGCTTATGTACCAGCTAGACCAGCTTAGCTTGGCTGCATATAGAAAAAAGCTAAACCTTTACACTTACTATTAATAGGGATACAAAGAGTAAGATCAGATCAGACGCGTATATTTTTGCACAGATGGTAATTATTTTTTGAGCCATGTATCTATATTTTTATTGCTAAATGTGTTGGAAACACCTGTAATGTAAATTCTATTGTATTTATGTATAGTAGTGTACCTTTGATCTGGTGAGTGATCTGATCGTGAGCCCTCGTAGCTACTCTCAGCAGAATTATATTTTATTGCTCTTTTGCGGTGTTTGTGGAAAGTTGTGTTTGTGGTGTTTGCTCAACTCACATATTGTCAGATCACCTTATTGTTGCTCATGTGCGTAGTTATACTCTTCCTAACCAACACTCAACACTCTCAACTTGATTTTGTCTCATCAGATCAATCTCATTCATATACATTTCAAATGTAACTTGCCAAAAGTGAGTGATTGTATTAATATACATATTATATACCTATATGTATTTTTTTGCACATTTGCAGTTCTTTATTGTTCGCGTCTCATCTATCTTACTCGTTAGATAAAGATACAAATTCACAAGGACTACATGCACCTACACATAGTGGACTTATCTTTTCTTTAACCCTAACACTGTAGTGTAGTTTTTGTATTTGTGAATACCTATATAGTGACTTGCATAGCAAATCTCATTTTCACCCCAATTTGTTGGATTTGGATGTGTATGTGATTGATGCAGAACTTTATCTCATACAGTTATCTGCTGTTGTTTGTTTTGCATTGCTGATTATTGAATTCTACCTTAGTGTACTGTACTAGACGGAGACACACTCAAAAAAAGTGATAAGTTTCGTTTACTACTACAGAAGAGGTCTGTCGTCTCGTTGATAAAAAGTTTTACTACCAGCACTTCACAAAGAGATTCAACAGAACGTAATACTCTTTTGACAGCTTTCATTGAAACTTGGAACCTTGGATAATCTGTAGTTCTGATGTTATTTTTATCTCACAGTAGTGTGTTGTTGTCCTGTATACGTTGTTAAAGTATTAAGTAGTGTATCGTTGCGTTAATTGTTCTATCGTTACTTTTCATTGTCCTAACATTATAATGCATCATCATCATTAGAATTTAACTCGGGAGCGGCTCCTCTGTCTTCTTAAACTCAATTTTTATTAGTGGTTTAATAATTATTACAATATACTGGCCTTTAATTGCTAGGGAGCAGCTTCTACTAATAAAACTAACGAAATATCTATAGAAAGAGAATCCAAAGGCCGTCTCATCTATAATTGGATAAATATGCCAGGTATTCCTCTTGTTCTGTGTTTTGTCTTTTTATGCAATATTTTTTCCTTTTTTATACATAACCTAACCTTCTGCTTACGTCGATACTACACATTTTGCAATTCTAATCGCACTTTTTAAGTGTACCACCTTGCTACAGCACTATAGATAAAATCGTGATACCTTTACGGAAATTACAATAATATGCATTTTATCTCACTAAATATGAATTGCCCTGATGTGATTACCTAACAGCATTAGTATCTCACTGTGTCGATGTGTCATGTAGTTTTATCGACTCAATTTAGATTGTCATTCTATATTACACTCTTCTATAGTATGTACTACTTATACTAGGCATTCCAAGTTATCCTACCATCAGAATATTAAACCCTTTTATTATCCGTGTTTTTATACACTGTGGAATTTCAGTTATCAGTCTCACTTTAGCACTCCAACAGGGACAGGACTGTTAGTCTTTTTTCTGCACAGTTCTTAAGTAATTGCAAGTGTTTCGGACTAACAATTATTGAGATTTAGGTTGTTGGGTGAATCTGGATTTGGTTTAATTCGATTTTCCTATTCTACGTAAGTTAACTACACACTAAATTATGTCTACCAAAATATTTAGACTAGCAAACACAATTCTTTTATCACTCTTTTTTATTTTTAACTCAGTTCACTCAGTTCACTGTGATAATGAGTAGTTTACAGACAGATTGTAGCTACTATTAGTAGATCAGTGCTAATGATTGGCTCCTCATTTTGAGTAAGATTAACAAGAATTAGGATTTGCTTGCTATCACAAATATTACGGTTTATGATTATGAATATTACATACACATATTATAGTGTACCGAATGTTATATCATATCTTTACTCATCCTCTAGTTAACAAATGTAGTTTTAACAAAATGTTACACATAACAAAACTGTCTTGCCTAGTTGGTCCCTAATCTTACATCATCAGGATAATGAAATTAATGATCTTTATAGGAAGATCTGTGAACAATCCAATAAGATTTTTTAAAGGAATAGCATTTTACACATAGAATCGTAATTAATGATCTTTTATAACAAACAATTTGTTATTATTGTTGTTCTACATTGCATAAGAAACTATTACATTATCAAAGTGCCTATAGCATGATTAGTATCTTGTTAAAGTGCATTGCTTTCTTGCAATAATATTTGAGCAATAGTGAGGTGAGATTTCAATGAACACAATATTTTCAGGTTTTGAAAACCCAGCAGGTTTCGTGTAAACATCTGTGTGTACCTACTACTTACTTGTTCTATTTAAGTTCATAAAATCTTTGAACTGGGACCTGAATCTCGATTCACTCTTTGGTGATAAAATGAAATCATTAAAGTACGTTAACAGTGTTAGGTAGTAGTGTAGTAGGTGTGGCTGTGGACTGTTGTGGAGTTATTATTTGCTCCGCACTGGCGAGAGCAATTATTATCACGAAAATTCTTTAAACAGCTATGTGTAACTGCGTAATCTGTTTCTCTTTTTTAGCTTCTTTGGTGTCTTTTGATAAACTATTGTTTTACTTAATGTGTAAATGTACAAAACACTCCTGTACCTGTCTTGTGCATTCTGTACCTGAATCTTTACTGTAATAATGTAAATTATAATTAGACAAGCCTGCAGAATTTCCACTCTGATTCATTATAAACGGCTATTCATTGTGGTGCCGCAATTGTAGCATATCAAATCAATACTCCAAAGATCAAACCAAGTAATCTGCATCCAGGCATATAATCAGAAATACCTATAACGAAAAAACAATCGTGGTTTAAGGCTTGTATCTTTGTCTATTACTGCTCAATCGAGTGTTAAGTTTAACAAATTGGCAAACCTTTTTTCGACACCTTTCATTGCAGGGTTTACTGCGTAATAGTACATGCCACAAAAATCGGAAAGAATTTAATGATTTTCTTTCCACTTTAATTACATAATAGATAATAAGAGTAACTTGATAGAAAACGTTAATATAAATAATTTAGACAAATAGCAAAATCTTTTGCAATAAAATTCGTACAAAAGTCAAATTAGATTGTTCATAATCAGATAAATCCGTGGGTAATCTTTTAGCTGTAATTCGTTTAATTATGTCCAATTTTGTGTTTTAATAATTTATGATAAATTGATATTTTCAGGGGAAATAGATTCGGACTCGATAATCGAGAATAAAGAAGCGACCAAGTTTTATTGGGAGAAGCGTATGCGAGCCGGGAGCACGAGTGATTTAACGATGAACAGCATGAGTCTGAGCAACAATCGGTTCCTGAGCAATAGCAGTGGTTCTCTCAGTCGACAAGACTCAAAATATTTTGATGACACGGAAGAGGACGGTGGTTTTGAATCTTTCCAAGTGGCTAACTTGACTGATGACGGTAGTTATGAAATTGATGTGGAAAACAGCAACGAGCCGTCGGCCGTGGAATCACTTAATGGATACAGCAAAGGCGAAGAAACTTCCGACTCGATAATGACTTCCATTTCCCCGGATCACGGAGTAGTTCTCAACTTTAACGGCAAAGACACAAAGAAACCTGCAATCAAAGCGCATTACAGATCAGCTACTTTTGCCCAATCTCAGCAATCTATTCCCCCTGAAGAATTACAGCAAAAGGCAGCCACCGTTTTGGATTTGATCAATTCAGAAATTTCCGATCTACACATGAGGGAAATTGAACTCAAGAATAATGTCAGGAGCGGTGGAAATGAGGAAGAAGCTGAGGATGAGGGACAGCAAGACGGAGAACAAGAGGAACTCTCCGGAGGAAATTCAGAAGATGATTACAACAGTGATTCCGCCATCGATTTTGAATCTTACACTGGAACAAGCAATTCCTCTGGAAATGTCACTCCCGCTAGTGTCTTCAGGGGCGATAGCCACACACCAAATTCAGAGCAAGAACCAGAACTTTTGACTGGAACTGCTGGAACAGAAGAACATGAATTGAAACAATCCACTGTAAAGGCTTCTCCAGTTCCTCCTCTTGAAGACGAGGCTCGCAAACAAATTATTGGCAAAGTACGACCTTTGGTCGAAGAGGAACACAAAAGCTTTCAAATGACGTAAGTCGATTTATTACTAAATTACAAATATCTTTTAAACCTAATGTAAACTTTAAAAATGTTAACCTTGCTTATTTGCTTTTCTGCTTTTATTTATTTATTTTGTGTAAATATACACACTATTTACTTCAGGCTCCATAAAAGTTTATGAGCTAAAACACATAGCTATACAAATCACAAAAGCAAATCTTTGCACAACGAAGTAAACTGTGTATTTCAATATTTATTCTTTTATATCTTGCCCATACCCATTACTACTGTTATTTATTAAGGGTGGGGAAAGAGGTGTTTCTTCTGGATAAAACAATGAAATGCACAGAAAATTTATAATAGCATTACATTTTTTCGATTATTAGCTTAGATTTCTATCTATATATACTAAAGGCAACAAATTAATCATAGTTACAGAAACAAGCATGAAATGTAGTTGAATGAATTGGAACAGAAGTAGTTGCAAATAGGAGTTGCTCATATTTGCTGAGATAAGATAACGAGAGCGTTTATGCCTTGTCTTCATTAATCAACAATATTTAATCGAATTCAATGCAATGCACGAAGTTTATATTTTATATTACAACCAGTCTATAAACTTTTCTGACTTTAACTGAATAGAACATTATAGTTGATTTTCATATTGCAGAGTTCATAATAGGTATTATAATAAAGTTACTTCCGATGTTAGTTGTTTGTCAATTACTGCAGGAATCTCAAGAAAAGTTTTGTGGTTAGAATATTACTTTGTATCAGTGAACTGACACTACCTACTAAACTATACAACTTATTGTTTAGTTGAGCAAGGCCATCTAATTCTTTAACTTCTCCAATTTACTTCTCTTTTGTTTAGGCATATTATTTTGCATTAAATTGAAGTACCACAGAGGGAGAATACGATTTCATTAAATGAAGACAAAATTAAGTAGGCATTCATAGTTCCTATTAATTATTATATGCATCAATGCGAAATACATGCCTTTGTTCGCATTGTTATATAGGTAGTAAATGTACTTGGGTACCTACTGGGTTGTAAGTGCATGGGAATACTAATAGAAAAGCACTATTAATATCAGGTACAAATTCAGTTGCAAAAATTCAGAAAACAAGTATTTAATAGGAAAACTGTTTAATTACCTCTACCCATGCAGTTTGCCATTTTTCAGTGTGTCGTAAAAAGGAGGTCGGGCAATTAGCAAGTTATTTATCTGCATGAGTCAGGATCTTTTTCTGTTTTGAAAGTGGAGAGGGCATTCTATTCAAGTTAAACTATTCAGTTTAAATCTCATTCATTGGTAATTATTTTATTGTGCACTTGCAAATAAATGTGGAGCAATACGCCCATTAAATGGAGGAAGTGCATTCTCTAAATGTTCTTTTAACTTTCGTAGCGTCAGTGTCTAATCAAAAATAACATCTATTTCTGAAGATTATTAAAAAATTATAGAAATTAATTATTCAAGATTGATAGTAGTTCCCACTACTTCTCACACTAAAAATTTAGTGTCTATTAAGAGTCTACCTGCGTAACTACTGATAATTATTGCTTTGTGCGTCAGAGAGCTAAAGAATATAAAAATTAAGGTTGATTGAATTAACGGATTAATGATTGTACTCTTGTTATTGTGATTCGACATATTTTTGTAGGACGACACAAGAAACGCCGATTGAACGTGAGATCCGTGTAAGTCGACAGCGTGAGGAGGAATTTCGAAAGCTAAAGAGTGTTTCTTCATTTGATGCGGCTCCGACTTCTGTAGACAAAGAAAAAGATTTCGTTGATAATGGTAATTCTAAGGCAATATCTGCCCAGGAAACAATCTCTGTCATTCACCAGTCAACTCCTCGTAAAGTGAGCAGAAATTCATTCATCATGAAAGACAATGAAACCGATGCATCTACTACTACTGGTAACAAAGATGTTCAGTACGAATTGGCCACTGCTAGACTTCGCCGTGAAATCGAAGAAAATTTGATGAGGGAAAAAGAGCTCTACCGTGAAGGACGTCTTAAGAGCATTAGCTTGGGAGAGGTGAGAAATTAAGTTAATTAATTGCGAGCTAAAAAATTAAATTAAATCAGGTTAAATAAGAATTTGATTATCAGATATACTTTATCTGACCAATGTTATCTATTTTTAGTCTGTAGATGATGATAGCTCTTCTGAAAAGAACGACGTTTTTGAAAATGATGTTAAAGAAACCACAGCAGAAACGAATGGCGTAAATACAGAGAAAAACGAGGAACACAGGAACATTCTACCTTCACAAGGAAAACGTCCGTTTGGAAAACTTGCTATAATAAAGCCAGAGGATAAGCCTATGCCGAGTTTTTCAGGACCGTCTGTTGGGGCATTTACTTCACTTCCTCCTGTTACCAAAAGAAATAGTTTTGAAGCTTCTTCTCCAGAAGGATCAGAACCCAAGACTCCATTGACTCCTACCACACCATTGTCTAGACCAAGTTTTAATTCTATCGAGCGCTATCTTCTCAAATCTAGTTTTAAATTCAGCATTGGCAAACGTTTTGACATGCCACCGTCACCGTCTACAGAAGCAGCTAAAGAACCAAAAGTTGAGCAAGTGAAAGCTGTTGAGGTCAAAGAAGATAAGGAAAGAAGTTCTAGTTTTGACGATGTACAGGAAGAGAAACCAAGACGGAAATATATTCGTGCTCAGGATAAGATTGAGTTGGAACTGAAGGAGATGATGCAAAGGGAAAAAGGTATAACGCGTTGCTTACTTATTTATTGTCTGTTACATGGAGACTTAACTTGTAAAACGTCATTTATGTGTTAAAACTTGCGAACAATAATCACTTGATACCATTGTCTAACAAGTACTAAGTATATCAAGTATCAAATAAGACGATTGCAAAAATGTCGATACACACTCGTTTATTTTTATTTGCAGAACTGTCTCAACTTCGGGCTAAATGGAAATCCACTCCAGACTTGTCTTCAAGAGCAGCCAACAATAGCAGCGGAGAAGATGAGCCTGAAGACGAACCAAACAAAACGAAGTCACTCAACGGAAATATTTTCCTCCGAGATAGAAAATTAGCAGCGGATGACATAAGTGTTGGAAATGTGAGCATTTCGGCTAATAAAACTCCTGGATTTGGAAAGCCAACTGTTCGTCGTCGCCAGTCAGCTTTAATTAATCGATGGGAGGAGCTTATTAAGCAACAACAACAAACGCAATGAAAAGAATATATCCGCCGCTGTTCTGTTGTATATTTTTAGTGATAGTTCTGAGTTGAAAATTATACAATCGTAGCAAAATTGTTAGTTAGTCGAAATTAATCGAAATTTTAGTAAAGAAAACAGTAGAAAAGATATATAAAGAAGATAAAAATATATATGTAATGTTGCATTACACCTATACGTGTGGGCGCCACGATTTACATGATACGATATAGTCGCATATTAAATGCTACGAGATAGTTATTGCTTAAATGTCAATGAAATACCTACCTACCCATACACTATAGATAACCTATTTACATTAATATATATTGTATCTTGCCGAAGTGATTTTAAGAGGGGGAAACATTTATGAATTGCATTATTTACTTTACTACCTACTTAAACTACAGAATATATGTTTTATTTTTGACCTTTTCTCAATTATTTTCTTGTGTTTTGTGATGGTAGTAAGTACGTATTCAATTAACACTGAATAGTAGGAAAACACAACTGTACTTACGAGTAGGTAGAATTAATTTTCCTCTCTACACCTTTGGCTATTGTCTATAATCCACTGGTTTAGTATTAATCTAAAAGAGTAATTTACCATGGATTCGTTGTACTACACTTTATTTTATGACGCCTTAGGCTCTAGAAACAGTTTACACTAAGTATAAATGTAATTAACCAGTGGCAGTCTGAAAGTTACTTATGTGCGAATGGGAATTTAATGCTACAAAGATATACATTTACGATTAGATTGTTGGTATTTTGGTATCTACAGATGTGCCTACAAATACATTTTGATAACTTTAACTATGAAAAAGGGACAATGAATTTTGAGTGCTACGTAACATTACAATCGCTTTCGTTTCATAAGTCTTCAATTAGTGACACTTATTTTTATTAATGACTGTTTCTGGTTCTGGTCTTAATGTAGTCTTAATAATCTCTCGGAATTGTTTTCTGAATTTGTCATATCTTTTTGCTGTTAATAATAATAAAGACAACACATAATCCAAAGATCCTCTTTTTACAAATCTGGCTGGACTTCTATATCGCATCTATTTGCCATTGCTGCTTAGGAGTATTGGCACATAATGAGACCCCAACACGTTTACCCGCTCTGAAACAAGTACAATTAAGTCATACACAAGTGGCATTTTAAAAGAATTCTGTTAAAGTGTATGGATATTGCTTAAGTGGTTAGAATAACATTGAAATACATATGACGGACTCCAGTCATTTGTGATACAGCTTAATATTTGATCTAACTTTAAAACAATAATATAGTTATGTATGGACGTATGGAGTTTCTTTGGAAATCAATTTACCCCAAAGACTGTAAACATTGATCTGTCTTCAGATTCTTCAGTTGATGAAATCCATGGCCAACATAACTGGATTTCCAAAATTCATTGCTGTTGAAACCAAGAAACGTTGGGACCTTTATATAAAAGGCAACAGAAAAAGAGATTACGTTATTTGCTTATGACAATCTTTAAGCATATTGACAGTATTATTATAAAGGAATAAGCACACATAACGATTTGACTTACATCTTGAGAGATGAAGTTTCTGTTAGCATCCAGATAAACAATTTTTGTTTCATCAGAGGTGGGCCTTAGTTGATATCCACTGTGGAAAACTGCTTCAAAAATGAAAATAATTATCTTAAACGTTCTACAATTACTCATCATATCAGTCGATCAATCATTTGAAAACTGACATGAGTCGACGAGTCCAATGTTCTAATTCTGCATTTATTGTAATGGAATTGCTTTAAAATATGCCTTATTGCACAATGAAAGTTGTCATTCTATACTAATCTATTAATTGACGAGATAGTCTATATTCTACTTATATCTTGACATAAATGATAACAGTTAAATTATATAATTAAAAATGTACGAACAAGAGCTGGTAACTCTCCATTTTTGTGTTGCAGCATCTCTCCATTTGTCGGTTACAACGGGAGGAAGAGGTCCCTTGATGTTAATTGCTGTTAGAACCTATGAAAACAAAATCTAAGATAAACGTTTATGTAAAATGCAAATATTATTAGTTTCACTTTAGTATTCACTCCTGTTTACTGACTATACATTTATGCATTGTTGTGTGAAAGGAATCAAGTATCGCTAACACTGGTTTTAACTTAAGGTCTACTACCATATTATAAGAAAACCATTTGTCATGGCTCTACTACTCTCTCTCTAAATGGGTCAATAAAAATATTTATAGTGTCCATTGTCCAATGATATTTTACAGATTTTTATGATGGTCTAAATCTAAACTTTTAGGATTATACCGATCACAATAATGTCAATCGAGCATTGTTGTCTAATTGTCTCGAAATAAGGGCTTTACACAAATGTTAGCCCACAAATCTTAAGACTACAAGATTACAGATAAACATGCAAACAATAACCACGAAGTTTTTAATTTGCTACATATTTAGTAGTAACAATTTTATTCGAACAAAACTCACTAAGTATACTTGCTTTTACTATCACTTACCCCGGAGTCATGTTTATTTCTAAATGTGTAAATGTGGTTGTCCAATAGTTTAACAATGTTGACAGTTTCAGAGTCTCCAAATGAAATGTAGCAGTTACAAATCAGTATGTAAATGAATACAATATAGAGTTTCGTTGTTTTGAAAGAGACTTGTAGTGCTAATTCCATATTGTATATTGTAAGTATTTTAAAGGGCTCAAATATTAATATTGAATGCAAAGTTTGATGTTCTGTACGTTATAAAGGTACCAATAAAGGTTCTCAGTTACTGAAAATGGGAACTTGTCGACCAATGCATTTAAATGTCAACGTAATATGATATTTAAGAATTTCTACAGAATTTACTATGTGACTTGTGATGATGGATGATGTGTTAGATAGTGACTACTGATTTGATTATGATTGATGAACGTCTTAGAGATTCTAGTGTCGGTATGGGATGTCTAAGAATAGTATTTTCATAATAATGCGTATTTAATGGCTTATTTCAATACTTTAAAATTAGGATATTACAAATCAACTGACCATATCAGTACAGAAGGAACGTTAAATTCTCAAACCTCATTAGATGCGAGACTAAGATTTGTCTAATTCAATATTTATAGCAGTTAATGATAAACGATTATTTCAATATTAGGAATTTCTTACGCAAAAATTACCACTAAAATGTTATATGAACTCAGTGAACGAATAACGCATTTAATTGCAATGAAATTATCTATAAATCCCTACATGTTTGCTTGAAATCTTGCTATAATTCATTTACAATACCAACCCAGGAAGAGAAGCTTTCACGAAATCATTGCATATTTAATGCACCTTTACACTTGATTAACTCTACGCAGTGGATATTCAACACTCCTACCTACCGACAATACATGGTCTTCAAAATGTAGTGAGTCATGTTGATTGAACACAATAAGATTTCCAGAATTCATGAAAAATATTGCCTATCATTTAGTACAAAATCTGCTTTTAACTACTGGTATGTATGTATATTTCATATCTCTGTGTTGGTCTACCTTAAAAATTTTCCATTGCCGTTATTACCCTTTCTGTAATATGTTTAATGTTTAGCTTAGTATTGTGTCTTTGGGATCCAAGTTCCTGCCTGCCACCTCAGAAGGTGTCAATGTCCCCACAATGAATTGATTGAGTTATAATTCTCATGAAACAATTTAGAGGACTAACAGATCCCATTAGTAGTAATGCATCCATCGCCATTATCACTTTATGTGATATGTACATACGTATGTATTGAGGTCCTTGAAGCTTCAAATAATATTATTGTGACCACTGAGAACTAAAGATAAATTATTTCCAATGTCCAAGGATGTATATAATATGTCATAGCATATAATATGTAATAATATATATGTTAGCTATTCTTTGGTCTACTAAATGCAATGAGAAAACTAGTTTTGCCAAAAGCGCCCGAAGGAATTCTTAGCCTTGAGTACAGAATAAATTGGTGTATGCATACATTTAAAGTAATATCAACGTAAAATTGTATAGCAGTATTCAAGGAGTGCGAGACAGAATATTATCTATATAGTCCTGGATATTCTTATCTAGTGAACTGTATAATACGTACATTTCTAAGCAGTTACGTATTCTACATTAGAGTTTATTATCTCACTCTGAACCAAAATAAGAATTTACTTTTACTACATTCGGTATTATTCTTGGTTGGGGGACTGCGGAATAAGACTTGTTTTACATATTGACGTACCTACTATTAGATTAGTTCTCTATTCAAGAACAAACAACCAGTCAATGTGAAGATAGATATAGGCAGGCACCTACATAAAATGTATATTCCAGCGCAAACAACATTACATAAAGAGAGTAAAATTGCAAACATGTAGCATGTCTATTTCTTATTCCCATGATTTTTAGAGGTGAGCTCAGGGATACTTTGCCGTTTCTGTTCGCATCTCGCATTAAGTATTTTAATAAAGTGAGACTAGTTTAAACTCTATTGAACTGCGGTCCACAATTTTATTTGGCGTGTCAACAAACTGGAAAAACTTTTGCATGTTTTGCAACCAATTGCTAAACGAGTACATCAAAGTGGACCCAATCAACCATTCCATTCTTCTATCTAAGTGCTCTACAATATTATACTATAATACCACATTAGCAAAATCAGTTCAAAAATGCCCATCTCTAAAGTGATTGGGTCATGTACACCTAAGCACTTGACCACGCACACACATTTACGTAGTGATGTGAACTGAAAGTTCTTATGTTTCCACACTTCTGATAAAGCTGAGAAAATATAGTTGCAGTTCTCAAAAGTTATATAGCTCGTTCAGAGTAATTGGAATTATGTAGATCAGGAAAACTCCAGCTACAAGACTCGTATAAACTTCATAATTACTCGTTTCCTCTTTTATCTTTGCACTGCGCTATTCGTTCTGTTGGTGAATCAAGTTTTTTTAGCAGTATTGTAAACTTAACTAAAGTGAATTTTTAAATTGTAGTTTTTTGAAACATTTAGCATGTCAAATTATGTGAAACATATAATAAATCTTAGGGATAGAAGAGTCTAGTACAATTGTTAAACTGTTGCCAAAATAACATAGAAAATATGAATAGTATGTTAAAGTTTGAAATAGATATCCCTGGAGGTCATGGCATCTTTTCCAGTATATTTAGACTGTGGTGGGTTATAGCAGCACATTACTACACTATCCGAACGTTTTTCAAAGAATTTTCGGAATCACACAGAAGATTTGACTGGAGAAGTATTTAAATAACACGAAGATCAGATAAGTACAATTGCATTAGGCATCTTCCACAATTCGACCAGATTCATGAATTATAATGAATTCTTCTTAAATTCAGTCTTCAGTTTTAAAATCCTTTCCTATAGAAAATTATTGTGGAAAATGTCTCTTAAAATTGTATCATTATCATGAACCCTTACCCATGCACATAATTTATATATTATTCGTGTTCGCAAAAAAGGACCTATGCTAATTAATTGTTGTCAAATTACTCTATAATAACTCTTAATCAATTTTAAGGGAACTCCAAGAAGGATGGAAATGTTGTTGTTATCACAGGAGGTACCAGGGGAATTGGAGCAGAAGTTGTTAAGAAATTATTGCAGAGTCATATGCACGTAATTATTGGTGGGTGGCATGTAAAATTACGTAATACATAATAAGCCCTCATACAATACAACATACAACTATACAAATATCAGATTTAGAGCACTAATTGTCTGTATGAAATTTCAGGGTGTCGGGACACAATCGCGGGCAATGAAGTAGTGAAGAAAATAAGACAGAAGGGAATTACAACAGGCACTGCCGAATCGTTATATTTAGATCTCATGTCTTTGACCTCAGTGAAGCAATTCGCTTTTAAACTTCTGAATCGAAATAGCTCTGTCAATGTGTTAATAAATAATGGTGAGTGGGACTTTTGTTTAAATCTATATAAGTAGCATTGTTTATGATATTATTGAGCATAATAATTTTTACAATTTTAATTGAGTCAGGTCAGTGGTAGTAGTATTTAGGTATTTAGGATATTACATGTACTAGAAATGCGTACCTATATAATTTTTATTTACATACACAATTTAACAGACATGGTAAATACGTTTAGTATTATGTGTGCACTGAGTACTGACTGAATACAATTATAAAATGTTTCATACTTATTAGGATCGAAGATACTAATAAATTTGTCTTTGTCAGCTGTCCGATCGTCCGGTCGTCCGGTCGTCCGGTCGTCCCCATGTTTACACTGATGTGATTATTAAAATAAAAGCACGTGTTGGCTATTGAGAGGCATATCTTACACACTTTATGTGTGTAAACCTCCACAAAAGGGTCCGTCCGAGTATTTTCGTTCCTGCACTGTAAAAGTATTTAACTAAAGTAAATTAATGGGGTACATGGACAAATTGTCGATACAATCGGAAATTATTACTAAAAATGATTGTACTGCTGCGCTGTTAGTCTTAACAATTTCAGAAAATACTGCTACTATTATGTCCTTATATTGAAGTATCCATTTAGCCAATTATAAACTGCAATTAATTTTTTACACTTGTATATTTGTTTACAGCTGGAATTATGACAAATATGTATGCTATAACGGTGGATGGTTTCGAGCAACATTTTCAAGTAAATTATTTGTCTCATTCTCTGCTGACTTATCTCCTTTTACCAAGACTGAGAAATAGTGGTTCTCCTGAAAAATGCAGCCGCATTGTTAATGTATCATCTACTGTTCACTATGGAGCTAGTCCCGCCTTTTCAGATTTACAAATGAGGTTGTTAATATTATAACAACATAAAAGTACTTGATTCTTATCCGGTACTTAACATTTCTTCAAAGTTGAAAAGGGTTTACTAACATGAAATTTTTGATTTGCAGCAAATTCTATTCTTGCCACAAAGCCTATATGGATTCAAAGTTTTTACAAATAGCATTCAGTAATTTTTTAGATACACGTTTACAAGCGGAAGGAAGTTATGTTAGAAGTTATTCGGTGCATCCAGGAATCGTTGAGACAGATTTGTGGAATGAGTGGCGATGGACACGTAGCTTTCATCGCATAAAAAAATATCTGTTTATGGTATTAATAGATTTTCACATTTATTTACAGAATATCGATTTATTCTTTTAAGGACATCATTTTATATGTATTTTGTAGAAACCAGAACAAGGTGCTGATACAATCGCCTACACCTCTGTTTCAACACAAGTAGAACAAAAAGGAGGAATATTTTTGTGCAACAACCAAATCATAGAAGCGCACCCACAGACTTATAATTCCATAACCCAAACCAAATTATGGGAAACCACCTGCAAATATTTAAACATTGAAGATTATGCTTACACAAACGTCAATTACATTGGTAATGCTTCAGATAATTTTAATGTCATTGGAGATTCCAAGGCTTCATGTAATTTGACTATCAAGTCAAAAAGTGATAATGTTAAGCGATATCGCATATTAAATGTTTTATCATATTTCCAGTTCATATTCCCCTTCAATAGTAAATACATTACAGGGGCAGCTAATTTCATAATTCAAAAAATTGACAGAATGCGCTCTGCATTCTACTTTCTGTCTAATCATGAATAGATCGTTGATGAAGTATAGAGTTTTTAGCGACTAATTTTGATGTATTTAGTAATGTCTGTGTGTTAATTTGCTAATAAAACAGAAGGTACCTACAGTATAAAATCATTCCGATAAGCAACTCATCGTATTGTTTTCTGATATTGATATTATTTGCTTTAAAAAACTGGACATCCATTATAATCATCATGTGTACAAAGTACAAAATACAAACTGCCAAATCCTGTTGACTCTTTAACTAAGTAGTAATTTTGAGTGTATCTTGTGTATTGTGAACAATTTAGATGGGTTTAAATTTTTTATAAAATAAAATAAAATAAATTTAAATAGATAGATTTAAATCCGAGAAAAAATGGAATGCATTTTCAAAACAGGCTAAATCCGTAAAAGTTATCCCCACACTTTGTGCGAATAATATATAGGTACGCGTTATTTCTAAATTAGGCTGAATAA
>JABASH010000076.1:0-64527 GCA_019776445.1 Tomocerus maximus
GTAAGCAGCTGTATCATTATTAATGCTTTTATTATTACCCCAGACCCAGATATACCAGACACATTTATATTTCACTATTACATATATACTTTTTATTGTAATACAGATACATACAGACTACATCCATCCTTACTTTAGAAAAATGTTTTTAACACCATGGGATTGTTCGATTTAGAATAGGCGTATGTACCAAATGCCAAAGTATCAATCTAAGCTCAGTTTACAAACCAAATTCAGTCAGGAAGATTAAACAGCATTGACTCGCGATCATTTATGTTTTAGTTTTTATTGAGAACTATTGGTCTTTGTTATATATTTGTCTACTAATTAGTTAATAAGTACGAATACATTAGAATGCGTATCAAGAGCAATATTAGACATGAATTAGTGAAAGTTGTATTGCAATTCTTGTAGACTCATTTCTAAGGCACTAGCTATATACAGATAAGAAGAGTACAGTGTTGACGCAGAGTAGATACTTTATATTTACATACATCCTATCTTTTATTGCTAAAATTTCCTTTGTCGTTGTCTAAAATGAAATATGAAATTGTCTGTAAAAACTGTAATTTGTAATCTGTGTAGTAAAGAAATTGTTAAACTTTAAGCAGCGGTGGCTCCGATGTGATAAGCGAATACAACTCCTCTGCGTTGTCTGGGTGTGTTTATGTAAGAAGTGTTGACAAAATAGAGACAAATTAAGAGAACTATTATAATTATAAGAATAAAAGTTCAGGGCCGCTACTGCTGGTGTTTTGCTTTTCAACCTTTTAACCCTGAGTGTTAATAAGCAAACGATTTGTTACACTCGACAAATGTTGGATCCGATCTATGTACAAAAGTATCTTGTTTTGCATTTAATCACTTACTTTACTTGGGCCAGATATACATTGCTTTGCTATCTGTATTTACGAAAAAAATGTGTATGAAATATAATGCTGGCTTGAGTGTGATCTTTACTGCAATACGAGACTACTCTATGAACTTAGTAGATCCAATATCCAATAGCTAGGTTTCTATTTATGTCTTGTTATCAAGATTTAATATCTACCAATTAGTAGCATGTTATAACAGAACAGCAGAATTGTGTCTTTTTATGATAAGAACAACAACTAAATGTAACTGTCTACTACCCAGTGCTTGTCATGAAGTGCATGCCAGCATTCCAGTCAACATTTTACATTGCTGAGCAACACTGTTAGCAAAGCAGAAAAATATAAGCTACAGCCAACAGATTCACTTTTTAATGCCAGTTTTATTTCAGAAATGTTTGTCCTGCAGTTTTAGTTAAAAAAAATAAGCGATTGTGCAAATGTCTCCATGCACTATCAATTAAAATTAGGGTACAAAAGGTCATTTAGCCATTAAGAAAAGTAGATACAAAGACTTGTCATGTAATAAATCATAATATTGCAACTGATACATAAGAGTATATATTATAGAATTGTTTAGCAGAAAGTGTAACATAAGTCACTAATAAAATATGACTACAAAAGTACCTAATTCGTGAATTAAACCTACTAGTAGATTAAGGCCACCTTAGCTGAAGCCCGTTTCCAATTTTAGAGCCCGATAGCATTGGTTTACAATTTTCGATTCTTGATATATATACCGATGGCATGAAAGGCTTCGTTTTCTGAAAAAGCAGAAAAATTGTCAAAATTTGGGGTCTGGAGTGAGAATTGACACGTATCACATTCACAATCTCGGTTTAAAATTACTTAATGAAATAAAAATTTCCAAAAGAAGCCTTACATCAATTTTGACGTTCTACATCTAACGATTTTAAATGGAGATTTTCGAAATCGTCCTATACAGGTACTAGGTACATAGGATGAGAATAGTCTATGACGCTGTGGTAAAATCTGCAGCACAAGAAAACAATCAAATGATGTATACCTATAATGTTACGAGATATGCAAAAAATTAACATCCGAGGTAGCCTTATTAAACTAAGATAGATACCTATAGATGAAATACTGTAATACCACGGAGGATCAAAGGAATCAGATGTACAGATAAGGAAAATAGAGAAAAAATAAATATTAAATATATTATGTCATGTGCCACAACAAAATTTTACTGATCGAAGGACATAAAATTGCACCCGAAAATTCATCCAAGTGAAGAAACCAAATGTTTCTCCAATAATTTTATCATCTTGTATGAATATTCAGAGAGAATGTACTATTTATGTACTTATAAATGAGACATACCATACATACCTAATTTAATACTTATCTTTGGTTGGTTATAGTTGTTTTGTTTGCAATAGTAAGCGATAGTCGTAACATGTGTAACCCAAACCAAGTAATTTTAATGCATTTACAGCATTAAGTGCTCATTTCGTGTCAGCGCAACGTCTGTCTTGACGCAAAGCTTTCTTTTTAAAAACACACCATTGTTGTTGTGTAATTGCTTCCCTTCTCATCTCTTACGTGTAGATGTTAACTCACACAATGCTTAATTAACACAAGCTGTGTTAGCAGCTTGTAATAATTATAGACGCGGACACTTATACACAATACAAATAATAATATCTACACTGAGTGTGAGTGCAACAGTGCAAAGCCTCTAAAGCGTGTATTGCCGATTTTGGTTTCGGCCCAAGAAGTCTGCAGTAATGTAGTAGAATTTTAACACTATATTTGCGAGTTAGCAGATGAGCATCCCCATAAGTAATACTTAGTAATAATGTTTGATGAATATTCATACAGTGCATTGCATATTGCATTATACTATAGATTATAGATAACTCGCAATGACTCGGAATCCTATATAGACTATTATACTTTCTGAAATAGAGTCACTTTACTTTCAGGTGTCGTACTCATTATTATGCATTTTAACGTAGTAGTATATAGTAGCTAACACCTATCATCTGCACTGGATTGGTTAGTAAAAAGCACTTAATTCATTGTTCTCTTTGCTATGAGACATATGCATTCATTTGTGCAGTTCTCCAATGGTCAGTATTTGTCACGTAACAACTCCATTACTGATGTAAGCCACTGGAATCTTTACAGCTGCGAGTTATTTTGGAGTCTAGTCGTCTAGTCTATACTGATGAATCAGTAAAGTTGAAGTCTATCCGGCATGCGTATAAAACTGGAAAAACTACTAACAAAACATTCCGAAATACCAATATAGAGATGATAGGAACTGTCAACAGTCTGTTTTGAGTTCTAAGTATGCGATTGAAACAATAATCTACTATTAGTCATTGCTATAAATAATTCTTACATCCTCTTTTTGCGCAGTGCTTAGTGCTTACAGTATATGAAACATAAGAATTTATACGCTGTGACTAATAAACAGGGATGACAGCCCCGACATTTTAGAATGGCTACTCAAGAGTACAAAATACTTAGGTACCTACCACTATCTATAATACCTGACCTGCCGTACAGAAATATTAGCATATTTTTTATCGCTATTCAATGAAGTAATCGGGAAACTTAACGAATCGATAGATAACTGAATACTGTGCGTGCGTAGGTAATAGTACTCAGTATGTAATTTACTACCATAAACCGCTGAAAAGTTCATACTTATTATTATTTCTTCTAATAATTTCCGCTAATTCTGCAAATGCTTGGAAAGAATTATACAAATGACGTAAATGCATTGAAAATGCATCAAATATTTTGCGTTTGGATTTACTTGTACACTTGTACAGAAGAGTTCGTTCTGTAATTAAAGGGTGAAAGGCATTTCTTGAACGGATGGTAATGGTTTTATGTATTCTTGAGTTGGGCAATTGATGTGGTCGTAGTCTGCAGAAATATGGTAATTTGTGCAGATAAATTATTAAGTTTTCCTTACGATCCACCAGTTTAGTTCTGCTAAAGCGGTGAACAGGATGCCATTGGATTGCAACAGCGACCATAGGCGTATTTGGACCTCAGTAGTTGACAAGGGTATACCAAAAGGGCATTGCTTTGAATATAATATTACTATTGTTATTGTTATTATTTGTATATGAGTAGTAGTAGTGACATCAAATGCAGGATGTTTGTCTAGAGTCAAGTCTCAATTGGAAGAGGATAGAGAAAACAGATGCGTGGTCGTATCGTGGCTGGCATTGCGTTACATTAGGAAGGGGTCCAATGTGTCGAAGAGCCATTTGAAACAGAGGAGAATGAATTGTGGCTGTTTTGTGTGTGAATTGGTGGTTTCGTTGGCCAATAATACAATTTCCGACAATAACCCACACCGTTCGTTCCTAGCACACCTACCCAACATTTAGCATGGCATGTGTTATTTCAAGTGTTGCTCGCACACAATAGACAATGTAATCTAACATGTAATATACCTGTAATCTAGAAGCAAAAAACCTAATGCAATCGTCAGCTCACTCCATTGTTGAATCCACGATCACCTACGTACGTGAGGAGCAGTTTTCCGATCCAATTTACTTTACTGTCAAATCGAGCAGAAATAATTGGTTGTTTCTTCTATTTTTACCTGTACAAAATTATGGACAAAGAATTGGCAGGACATAAAAAATGTTTTATTGCACATGCACATGACTTGAAATATTGTTGATAATTGGAATTGTGTACTAGTCATTTTGATTGCAATGTCATTCGGCCATAACACAATTATATTATACAGAAACATTCGTTGCATGCTTAGCACATATCTCAACAACTTGCCCAACTGCACTCTACCGTGTTTCCCAATTTAACACCATATAGATGCGATGTATGTAAATCCGTTAAAAAATCAGTTCTAAAAATTTAAATACGCATTCAACCATGTGGTAAATCGGGTATTTACGTTGGCTGCAATTGCAGTTATAACATTTTATTCACTGAGTAGTTGCCCAAAAACTTTTCACCTATGTTTCACTAGACCCCCATCAACGATTACTAGCGATTTTACTAGCGATATATTGTACTAGCGACTTTTACTAGCGATATATTGTACTTTTACTAGCGATATATTGTACCCATTACTAGCGATATATTGTATTTCAAAATAAATGTTCACAAAAATAGGATTCCCCAGGGGTAGGGGATTCAATTCGGTACATACGGTAATCTAAAATACTGTACTACGTAATGAAGAATTGGTTTTCTATGTGAGGAGAGTGGAGTTGTTAAGTAAAATGTCTTTTGGGTTTGTGGAAATAGTAATGTGTGCAATGTGCATATAGCAAGGTGCCTTTTCTTTTTGACAACATGATATTCGTGCTAGGAAGCGTCCGAGAGCGGCGCATTGAGGTATATAGCATGTGCCCATGTAGTAATTACAATTCTCTGGACTGCATTGTAGTAGATCGTAGACTAAACCAAGAACCGGCATGTGTAAAAGAAAGGATAATTATGATATTATTTGCAAAACTGGGTAGCTGGCTGTAGCTGCCAAGAAGCAAGGGTTTTGGTGGAAAAGAGCGTGTAATGAAGTCTTACTTATCGTTGTTATGAAAAAGTTTGCGTGTACGTCTCTATCTATAGGAACATTTGAATGGCAGATGGATAGCCTGCTAAGGGATAGACACAGAGCACTGTGTGTGTGTTACTGAACTAAATAATTTATCTTCTTGTGAATATTGCTTGGTATTGACGAGGACGTATTAAAGTGTAGCGGAGTAGCTTTGGGTAGTGTAATACTGAAAAGATAACTACTTCTTACGACTACAATAATAATAATATACGCATTTCCTCACCCTAGTCCCTTCTGACTTATAGGAGTAGTACAAAGAAATAATGATGACTAAAGTGCACTGGACTGGCCAAGAACAATAGTCGGCTCAGCACGAAAATCCTATAGACATTTCTTCATTAGTACCACACGAAGGAGCAAACCGACAATATGAGTGATACTTATTATTTACTAGCTCACAGAAATAATATCATCCCCTACCTACCTCTTTCTAAGCGTCACAAAGGACCTATAATTTCTTTTGAGTTAGTTGAGCAGTCAATTTCCTAAAATGATATTGTACTAGGACACACTCATCAGTTCTAGGTAGAGAGACAAAAGAGAGATTGGTTCAGGAGAATCGTTTGAATCCCAATGATTGTTGTTGTTGCCGATGATGACCGGAAATGACAAATGTAGATGAAATTAAGGAAAGGATCATGTTGAGTGAAATCATAAGTAATCTTTGTAAATTGAATCTTGTCAAAATATAATACTTAGCCAGCGTGTTGTATAAAGGCAGCTGGTGAGAGTAGGATTGAGTCAAGAGATTATGGCCCACATCCCAGATACTTTCTTATCGGTGACTAATAAGCTTAAGGAAATGTGATACCATTTCTATTAGTTTGAGATAATTTGGTAGGATACTGTCCAATAGTGTCTTCCTCGACCTATAGGCGTTTACAGAGCGTCATTTTGGGAGGGGGACTTTGGAGTATGCTGTCTTTTTAAGGCCCATTCCCAAAAATCTCTTACAATACGCCCACTTGGTCAGTGTAATTTCAAGTATAGTATATAATCAAAAGTATGTAGAACTATTCTGTAGGTATGTTATGATATTATGATCCAGGATGTTTTAAAAGGTAAAAGTGTACTACTCAAGTGCAAGTTCCATTTCAGTAGGTATAAAATATAGCTGGTAGGTAAGTTGGTAATAGTAGTGTGGTTGAGAGCGATGATAAGTAGTATGTAGTTTGAGTATACGTGACTTAACCTTTGTATGTAATAATTATGATTGTGCCCACGTTGTTGCACGTTGTTGGTGAGTCAGTGCAGTGTTATAGTGAGGAAGATGATTGTGTTGGTTCGGCTCGATTTAGTCGAAAGAAATGACTTTATCTGTCAAGTTTAAAATAAAGAAATAAAGTAGTGAGTCTAAAGTGTGTATAGTGTGGTGGAGTGTATACGTGTAAATGGATAGAAGTACGTAGCAATAAAGAAAGTAAGATACCTTGGTGTGTGTGTTAACCGTATTTGAAAAGGTCGGTTTAGGACGGCGAGGCGATCTGCTGGAAGTATCTGTATAATAATAATGTTATCTGTAGGTACATGAGAGTTGGGTTGAGTCTGATGTGTATTATGTTCGTATATGAATGTTCCTGAGTGAGACGCTAGACGGATTGGTTGGTTACTACAGTTTATTTGGATGTTGGATGGAATGAAGAGATTTGAGAGTCTGTTCTCTAGTGTATTATTTAATCGAGGGAAGCTAGTTGGGGTTCCCATTATGCTGATGCAGCACATCCAACACATCCACATAGCACATGGGGGCAAATCATCTATCATGAAGTGTAATAACAGGTTTCGCCCTTTAGATTACAGACGGGCTAACCACCAAGGCTCACGAAATGTGAGTTCCGATTAGGAAAATCAGCCTTTCATTTTACCCCTCTCTCAGACTGGATACTAAGAGAGGACTAACGTGTTCATATACTACTAGCTATACGTTCCCACTCCAAGGTAGTTTTGTTTTTCATGGAGAGATCAGATGGCGAAGGCGATGCTGATGCTGCACTGGAGAGACAAGATGAGATTTAATACTCTTAATACCACACACTTGTTCTTAATGTTCTACATTCTGTCTTTGCATTGCATAATATATATATATAGATTCATTGGATGGACACTGTCTTTAGATACACTTCCAAAAAGTAGTGAATTTATCAGTTTTCAGTAGTAGGTAGTACTTAGTTTGAAAAAGTATTTATAGGAGAGCTACATAAGGAGTTTTCATGTGTATGGCCATGTCTTGCGGAGTTATGGAGTTTCTCAGTGGAGGAGCAAGTGGCAATTTGAACCTATATGAATTTATATGATGAGGATCAGCATGAGGAAGATGGGGATAACAAAGATAAAATGAAAATCAGAGAGAGGAGAGAGCAATGTATTGTATTCTGCTCCATTGTCATGAGATATGTTCGGAGAGGAAACTAATATAAGGAGGTAGTTAGCGTTATTAACTCAGTATTAAGGTGTATTGAGTTGAAGACGATGAAATTTTGGTCTCCTGTCGTGAGGAGACAAAAAGAGAGCTACTTTGTTCTACCGTTTACTTACACACTTTAAAAGTTGCAGAGAGCTGTTGCTGGAAAGCTAAATCCAATATGTAGGTACCTGCTAACTAACGAACGAAACTATCTGTGTACTAATAGAGATACCTAGTATGATGGAGTCATTTTACAAAAGAGAATAGCAACTGCAGCATATTTTCGAGCCAAGTGAGTCTATTTGATTTGAACTGCATTAATACATGTAATATGACTCAGGCAATCTTTTCTTTTTCCTAGACTAGATTAAGTTATCTTGTCAGAATATCATGCCTCATCATGATGCATAATAATCTTAATAGTTATGCATAATACGAATTCTCCTGTAGACATGACATGATCAATGGCAACTTAAAACTATTCTTAAAAGTTACGTACACATCTCTCTCTCAGGAGTTGGTAAAAAAATCTACAACGCTTAAACAGATCACCCCTTTAATACTATATCTCTCCTAGTGAGAAGTCACTACTAGAAGTCATTGCTGTCTGAAAGTATTTAAAAAGTATCTCCTCGTTATAATTGTATCTGATAACTACTTTATAAGTATCAAAAGGAGACAAATTAAGATGGAATTTATGTGTCAAGCCTTTTATAGATATTAGAGTACGCTATACTTACAAGTATAGGGTTGGTTTACTTTTTTAATTGAGACATTATCGAAATATGGTAGGTAGTAGGTACTAATAGGTCAATGTAGATATGTGTATATTAACAAGATAATATGAAGTATACTGTGTCTGGCTATTATTATTTGGGTGCGATTAATGATCAGTTACAGTCACCATGAAATAGTAATATTATGATGTTTATTTTTTTATCAGGAATGAGGTACATTTCATTATTACACTTAACATGGCATGGTATCCCTTTAAATTGAGGAAACTACAACGGACCTTTGGGCCCTGAGAGGATTTTGCTGTGTTAATCTGCGTTGCACAAGAGACCTAAGTACCTAGAGCACCTTCTCTGATGGTTACTAAAAGAGTAGCCCAAAATGACTTTGACTGTTATTGTGATGTCGAGTGAGGATAGAGAATTGCTCAATGTACAGCAACCCATAGATCGAGTTGATGATTTGATTTTAAATTATAGCTTGTAATAAAGGCACCACAGCTGCCTTGCTTTTGGTACAGTCAAAAAATAATCATACATTAAATTGAGAAAATGGATAGAGAGGTTAACTTGAGGCAGTTGTTACTTTTGGAAAAATAGGATGGGCAAAGCACACTTCACCAGGTGTTGTTTCGGCTACAAGTTTCTCTCTTAATTAACTAGAGAACATTTACGGGAGAGATTTCGAGGTATTGTGAACCTTGAGGGATACAATAGATTAAGGTATCTCCTTCACTGATTGAGAGTTTCGTTCCTCTGTTCCCTATGAGATTTCTTACATTCTTTATTTATTCTTGTGTCCACAATCAGTAGGTTGTAATCGACAAGGAACTCCTTCTTCCGCCAGGGAACTGTTGACGTTAATAATGATGGGATTATTATAGACGGATAAAAGGTAGACGTCTTTCTCAAAGTGGATCACTACTTTGCAGTTGAATAATGATTCTTAGCGCGGACCTTCTCTCCATTACACTTTCCTAATATAGTGTCTACGGTTTTCACCATGTGCGTAGGATTTTTGAAGGACAGGGCGAGAAAACCACGACGGATTAGCTAGCACGTAATAATATATAAGAAATCTCCGAAACGGAGATGCTAAAGAGTAGTGGGAGGCTGTGGGTACGAAGAATATGACACAGACATATTTTCCGCATCTTGTGGCGGCGTGTTATTTTATGGCAGCATGTTAATAAGCCCATATGGGTGAAGTTGAAAATTAAGTGCCAAGTAGATGACTTCTTTTTGACTATGTACTTGTCATGAAAAGGAAGGAGATGGAGTGCTAGCATTAAGTAGAAAGAGCAAGAGGAAAGAAGAGAAAATTAATTCCAAGAGTGTAGAACGGCAAATGTAAATAGTAAATATTTAAAAAACGTTGGAAATAGGATTTCTTGTAGTGTTTGTGATGGATACTCGTTGAGATCATTGGGTGGAAGGATGCAGTTAAATAAGGAGAATGGGAAGAACAATAGCTTCTTACTTATACACAGGGCTGAGAGTTAATGTCATATTTGAGAACTTTTATGAGGCACATAATCAGAAAGCTGTTCGTTGAAAAGGCAAATGTAAAAAGGTGCCGCGTCCTAATACTCACATGTACTATTTATCTATAGCTTCTTCTTCGTCTGCGTTTTAGTTAGCTCTAAGATGTGATTTTCCTGAGTTTTCTAGCACGCAAGGAACTTTGCCTCGTCTCCTCTCTACTCGACTTATCTCATTTCCCCTGGTTATTACGAATGAGTTCTTGTCAGTTAGACCTGGGTAAATTATTTTATAATAATAAGTCCATTCTTTCAGTTACGGCGATCCCTATTTAGATAGAGAATTTGTTTTCCTCATTGTAAGTAGTAGTGCACACCTCCATCATATCTTGTACTGCATATCTGTAAACTCCCTACTTTCTTCTATACGATACTCATCGCTGGATACACACAGATTCGCTCAACTTAATGCAAGTGTCGAAAATTGTGTGTTGGTAACTAAATGGCTCCGAGTTATTATCCAGTTACATAGTACAGAAATTTTTACGACGGCATTGTTTTCTTCTTCCAAGTGAGGAGAGGAGTCAGTCGCTTACCCCAAAGCTGTAAACTCCTCGGTGTAGTTATGTGATGTGGTTACATTTCTTGTCTCCCCATAGAATCCAATAAAGGTGCAAGGAGATACACAAAAACTGCTCTCAAATCTAATTCTTCCTGGTTAATAGCTCTAACTCGACCATAACTTTTTCTTAACAGATATTCAAAGACATTTCGACGTAATGTGATTGAAAAAATAAAATATTCTCACAACTGTCTGGCTGCACAGGACCTAGACCCTGTAACCCTAACCCTACTTGGTTCATACCTACTTGCTATTACATTTTGTAAAATAAATATTAATGCATTAAAATTTACAGAAATCAGTAGTTTATCAATGTTCATAAAAGCACGAAACTGTGTTCTTGTGTTCAGTGTCATTTTTACCATTTCATATCTGTCGTACCTACTTTCATCGAATTCATCGTAAGTATAACATGATGATATTCATAATAATACTGATATGTATGTTCTATGGTGGTTCTATGATGATAATTTCGTAATAATATGCATTCCAAATCAATTTCAAACGAACTCTACTTTCATGTCATTCACGAATCTACAAGAATATAGAGTATATAAAATTTACAGGGAAGAATAAATTGGTTGACAGATAAATTTTAAGGAATTCACTGACAAATTAAATAATAAATCACCTAGTTTTACACTCAGTAGAACAGTTACCGCCATACTTTGAACAGCTCACAACGTATTTGATAGTGATAAGATATCCAGAAAGTATACACATCTTTGAGTTTACAGTGAACTGGAAGAACGTTTATAACGAGCGTTCATGGTAAATCAATCATTGTAACTTTTAAAAGAATAAATTTCGCACTTAATGACTTGTGGTTAATATGTATTACCTACCCTAATAGCTATTCTGAAGGAAGGACCCCTGAAATACCAAATGCTGCCATATTGCCATGTAGTGCTGTAGTAATCGTGTAGTAAAGTCCTCTTTACTGAAATATGCACATACCACACTTTTACTAATCTCGTTTAATTTGGTGAGTATGGAGAATCCATATAATTTGACATTGCAAAAATAGTACCATCACCTAAATTAACGCCTAATAGTACAGTAAAGCGTATATGAATATGAAGAACTCTTTACTTTATCAATTTCAACCATTTTGTAAATCAATTAAGTACACATAAATAGTTATAGTTCATAGAGAGTACACAGAACTAAAGAGTATATCTGGACTGCTATCTCTGAGCTGCTATCTGATCTGAGCTGCTATCTGATCTGAGCTGCTATCTCTGAAGACTACCTGACCTGAGTAGGGAGATAGAAATTTAACGACAATCGTGTCAGTGTCACCTTATTTTTCGGAGACAATATAAAGTGCAATGTCTTCGCTAGAGCTACCGAATGGCTGCCTTCTGCACTAATAATCTCTAATCGCTTCTCTCTTAAAATTTAATCTCATTTTAATGTATTTCCGAATTATTTAAAACATAAATAAAGCCAGTTTTTGCAGACCATAATAAAACTTGTCATTAACATATGCTACACTACACATACAAAACTATAATATTAATAATATACATGCATACAAATTACAAAACTCAGCAATAGCTAGATTTATTTATTTATTTGCAATAATGCATACAAATAGTCCATATAAACACTCAAAACAACAAGAATTAGTAGCTACAAAACCAATCCAGTAGTTTAATCTTAAAAACAAGCCCACACAATCACAATAAGCACCATAATAAGTAGTTGAATAGCACGGAGTGTTTAATATTATTATTGTCCCACAAATCGTATTTTGTTCAAAAAAATGAGTAAATACTCGAATTACTTGATACGTAATTTACTTTATAGAGACATAAGTAAAAGGCAAGTATTTCCGAAGTGAGTTGTGGCTGAGGGAAGGAGTTCGCTGTGAACTTCCCCATTGTGTACTATATGGTACATATTTCTGTGTAGTCTGAATGTAAAGAATAGCATAGATAGATGAGTCAAAGATTTGTGGATAAGGTAGAGTGAAATGTGATTGTTGCTCTTGCTCTCCGGTTCGGGTCGAATCATTTCATGGCCTCTGCTCTGTTCTCACATGTATCTTCAAATCATTTTATTGTTAACATCAGGTTACCCGTTGTCATGCTGTCCGACCGAAGATCAGTGCTCAGGTTGGAGTTCTCTTTCCCTCTTTTATGCTGCTATTTCTTCCGTTTGTAAAGTGTGAGACTGGGAAAAGAACAGACTGAAGACTCAATGCATGTAGAAACATCGGGGGTTTATGAACAATGTTAACTTTGTCTATAAATATAACAGAACACTCTTTACCCCCAGTTACATAACTATGATGAAATTATGTGTAATAGCGCTTTATAATTCAGGTGTTCCACTGTATATGCATATCGTACATTGGGCAGAGACAGAGAGTAGAGAGTCATCTGGGCCTGAGTCTCATTTGGGGTGCCCAGGCCAGTATAATTCAATAACTTATCTTTGATTCTCTGCCTAATGTTGATATCCTGTATCGATTGGTATTGGTACTGTGTGTTTAATTTTGTCTCAGAAAATATACAAATGTGTAATTAATACAGTTGATATCACCTTATGATGACTTAACTGCAGAATTAATAACTTCCACAAAAGTATTGCTGAACGAAGGCCTGAGACAAACCTGTTGCAAAAAAAAGTTCCTTTAGATATGGACAATGATTCAATTTAGTTTTGTGACACTAGTTCATACTATGTCATTTTACGATCCAATTCGTCAATTTAACTTTTGTTGATATTTTCACTACACTTCCCATGTCAAGATGTCAATGATTTGCATTAATATATATTAATATTTTGGAAACTTTTATTTCCTGACTGAAAACAACTGAAAACTACCAAACAATATTACAACAAAACAAACTTAGTTTATCACGCAGTTAAGGCAGATAGGGGCAGTTGTCCAACGTGGAGCCCAGCAACTCTCTAACATGAAGTTGATTCAGATACCTAGCTAACAACGTAACAACACGACATTACAGATACAATGCACTAGTCTAAAAAGCTAAAGAGATAACGTAAACGTGAACAGAGATGAAGCTCATACGGCGTGATATATGCCTTTTCTCAGTGATTAAAGACAGGCATCTCAAATATTTCCACTCCGCATTATTCTACCTAACATACACATTACCCTGGTCTGCGTTCACGGGGAAAGAAAGAGATAACAAAAATGCTGTACATACTTTAACACAATTTACAACAAGGGTGTTGAGTGTCGCGTTCTACAGATAGGTATAATATGTACAGAGATATCATACGTACCTATATAAATTTCGATTTTGATACTTAAATATTGTGTTCATAATTACTAACTTTATTAGCTGTATGCAAAATCTTTTTGGCCATTTTATAATCTGACATTTTTAAAATCCACGTCACGTTTGCCTAATCTGACTCAAGTCCCCAGAAGTGTCAATTCTGACCATGACCAGAGATAATTAAAATGGTTCTATTCTCGCATTATAGAACTTTGATGATATTATTGATCTGTCCAACCAAGGTATTTAATTGATAATAATCTATTGGTATCTTTACCGGCGTAAATTACGTAGGTATTGCGTCTAACAAACAATGCATATGATACGTGCATTATTAATTTTTGTCTAATTTTCTCTAGGAATTTCTAGCTTAGTTTATGCTTAATCTATGGGTCACCACCACATCTGCACTAAAATGCAACATTTTTAAATCTTGAATGTACAAAAATTAGGTACAATTACAAACTTTGTACCTATTAAATACAGTTGTAGCAAGTTTGATGACCTAGTTCATTAATTTACAGCCAAAATAATAATACCATGATAATATTCTAAATGAGTGTTTAACTGAAATGCATAGCTTTCATGTTGAAAAGATTTCATGAATGAACATTTTTGAGTGGGACTCATAAACAGTGACATGAACATTACATAATGATTAGAAATGTGAAATCGTATTTAAATAAAGAAGAATCTAATTAATGCTTAGTTGGGTGAAAAAAGACAGATAACTAAACTTCTTTGGATTGAAATGTGAGTAGCTGAGGTCTGAGTTGCACTGGATGTCGGTGTGTAGAGGATCTAGGGTATGATTGAGCATTGTCTGATAGACAGTTCGGTAGCATAATGGTAAGTAAGATAAGTAGCAATGACGTGAGCTTCCATAATAAAATCCTTTGATTTTGATTGACACACAAACTGATGGAAAGTAAGGTATGAAGTAAAGTCAGCAGTTGTGAATCTAGTAGTGAGTGATACTGCCGAGGAAAAAATGCAGACACGGACTTGGTACATAGTCATACATGTAATTTTATGTAGGCAATACGCAGCAGACAGATAACTATTACATTAGACTTACTACAAAGATAGATGTAGTGTTGTGCACACTAACTCTCTGCCGTTCTGTATCAATCAGAGGAAGATGTACAACGACTTGTTCAATTTTTTATGTCCTCTCTTCAACCTTCAGATCCTTCAGAGCTTAGCTCATTGTCAGTGTACTGCTGAATTTCAATTCAATTTACTTCTGTTGAATGTCAAATACCATAGCCTCTTCTTATACATAACCAGTATGAAATTCATGGATTTCTCATGGCATAATAAAGGACTTCAATTTTCAAAAGAGACATTAATGTATAAATTGTATCAATATGATATCATCACGAACAATACATTCTTAATAACAGTAAGTATATGACTCCGTTTTGGTTGGCTCTATGTAATTGCTGCAATAGATTAAGTTCAAACCTAGTTGGACAAGACACATAATGCTTACCCTTCGTCGCTCGCAATAACTACTAATAAATAGTAATAAAATATTTCGCTGGCTTGTTCGAGCTATTAAATAGATTTAGGAGTGACATGGAGAAAAGTGGTTAGTTACTTAGCTATTATAAAATGTAATAATATGATGGTCTTAATTTAACATGGCCTATTTATGAGAGCAGAGGCCTGTAAACGTGGAGGGGTTGGGCCTAAATAAAGTACTCTATGATTGGATGCCAAATTGCTTTCAGTTCGATTTTTGGGCTTTTAGTGTGTATCCTGTTTGTTGTGCTGACAATGGGGCTGCTTATCATGCACGATACACGAAGGGAATTGTATTGGAGCAGTAGGGATCACCTCGCAGTGAGTCCATGTCAATTCTCCGCTATGCCATACTCACTACCCGGTCAGAACGGGACAGAAGGAAGGGTAGTTAGCAATAATAATAACAACAACAGCCACTTTATATCATACTAATGCAAACCAGGCCAGACGAGGCTCGCGATGAAATATACAATAAAACTCGCTGGATGGCTGTGGTGGTCTGTTTGCTGGTCGACTGTGGCCTGGACTTTCTGAACTGCCCTATTCTTATTATATCCCTCCATCGTGGCTTGGTTGTTTTGGTCTCCGCATAATTTACCCTGTCTCGAACTGATTTTGTTAAAATACAACCAATATTTTACATACACAGGAGTTTTCCATTTTTCTATGTTGCTAAATAACTTATTTACATAGCCGTTCCTCCTTTAACTACACAAAACAGAAATAAATTATTCAATTCCCAAACGAATTAAGTTGTAAAGGCTCTTTACAATAGATTGCTTTCAGTTGTTCTTTTGTTTTGTACTTCCAAACTCCAACCCAGCTTTTGATGGAGTTCAAGTTAATATTTTATGAGGACAATTTCAGTTTTCTTTTTTACATTAAACAGAATATTTTCTTCCCCTACTTTACGTTATGTCTCCATTATAATTTAGAGGACAACCATACAACCATCTACCTTAGAATATTATAGGCTGTACTAGTGACAATCGAAATTGGGAATACACGACCAGGAATTTGATGTACTACAATTTACCATTGTGTACATGCTACTTATATGTTGTGTTAAATCAAGCACACCCTTTCTTCCGCAGTCTATAAACCTAAAAATAATATACATGGGGAAAATGTCGCACTAGCCAATTTGGAAATATTCTATTGAACCCTAAATGTCTCTTAAACGCTTTTCCATGCTTAATACTCATGCCTTGTGGTGAGTACTTCAAGTAATGCACCTAAGTACTATATACTATTACAAAATGAGTGGATAAATGGGGAAGCTTCTTCTATGCAGGTTGATTAGGGACTTATAATATTATGTGCATGGAATAAGCAAAGGGACTCTATATTTGTATAAAGGGCCTTTTGATGCATTCGTCACTATACGCATTATGTATTGTTGCACTACTGCTCTAAATTGGGATTCGAAATAAATAAGCATAGAAATAGGTAAGTGGAAGGGAGGTGTCGCTCTGTCAGCATGTCACATTTACAAATCGGTGAACTTAACTCACTTTCAGTCACTAAGCAGATATTAGGTGTCTGCGTCTCCTTCCCAACAATAAGACGCTTAGAAAATAAGAGATGAGAAGACTCTTCTGCGGTTAGGCAACAACCAGAGAACATCTATTTCTGTCACACCACATTAACATGTGTGTATCTGCATCTCATCTCATATACTACTATCCACTTACCTGTAAAGGTATACCACAATGATTCGACATTCCAGTCAGATGCTTTCATAGTTTGTCATATTAAACGGAAGCCGAGATTTATTACTAAATGGTGCATACACATGTTGGGACGCTGACAATCATTGTATGTGGAATATATTTACAATGCATGATGGAAATATACATACATTAGTACATAAGAGGATGTAATCCCATGTCAACCCTTTGTCACCCGGCATCTATTACTGTATACCTGGACCAAACACCGAAAACATCATCTATATGAACCACTTTTGTTAAGGACATCATCAGTTTAGTGTGTTAACACACATGTATTATGGAAAACGGTATGTAAGAAGTAAGCAACCGTTTTAGCCGGCAGCTTTATAAAATATTATTTGTATGAGATGCCAAATAATAGTATTCTCTAATAGTTGAATGCTTTTACAATATCTTAAGTAGTAGTGTGATGATGATAACTATGGACTATGATGTTTAGATAGCAGTAGAAAGTAAATGGAATGGACATTATGGTGAATAGTCGGTTTGGGTTGAGTATATTTCTGTTGTGGTGGCAAAAGCTAATAGGGATCGATTATCTAGATTTAGTAGATTGTGTCTGCTTTGAGAGTATTTCTGGTTCAGTGTTCGTTTTGTCAAAAGTGGTCTCAATACTTCATCCATGCGTTCATTTATTTCATTTGAGTGACTGAGAAATAGATGCGGATGGATGATTTAATACAATATTTATAACAGTTCGCCACCTCGCATAAATGCCCCAATGTTATTATTCCATGCATAACTGTAGATGTATGAACATTTCTGTTTTAGGTATGTACCAATACCAATCATAGGGGTTATTTAAGTGAAGCTCCTCTTGAGATTTTTTATATAGCCACAAAGTTGGCTCGTTCGATGAATTTTCATTTGTGTTCATTTAATTTGATTGAAGTGAAGAGCGAGCAGTAGGCACTAGTGCTTCATATAGAGCACATTTACTTTTTAAATAAGCTCCTGCAGCGAAGAGTTGCGCCTTTAATTTCCTATGTGCAATATTTGTAGGTACTGTCAATCTGATTCGGAGCAGTGGTAGTAAAATTAACACTTGAGAAGCTTGAGAATGAATGCAATATCGAGGAAAATAATGGAGTCGCGGTTCTAGTTCTGCGTTTATGCCTATACTTACAATTTACAATTAATAACGAATTACGAAAATAATTTCCCATATTGAAATACCAATGTGTGTGTGTATAACAAGGAAAGTATATCAGTTTATGCATTTAGGAGTAGACGTGTTCCTGATTAATTCAGTATACATAACTCGCTGCTAGGGAATGTTATCGACGAAAAAGAATATTAAATACATAATAAGGTAGATAAATTGAAAGAGTAAAATGAAGTTGTAGAGGCAGACAATGTTTTCACTATGTATCTTAAGTATACATTACTATGTCTATAAAATAAGCAGTGTATGCTTAAATTATTGCTATATGCATGCATAAGTGTAGATATAGGTAGTTGAATTCAGTTAGTTAGCAATGATGATATGAGAATGTATTATGTAGATTTGTGTTTGCGGATAGCTGCCTAGACTGCATCGGTTTGGTTAGTTAGTTGCTTTGGTTAGTTAAGAGAGGAAATCTTGATTGAGTTCATTAGGTGGTAGAATTGAAGTAGTGTTGCCGAAGAACAGTGCATATTTACTTAGATAATACGCACTGACTGCAGTATGTATAGAATATTATAGGAATGATAATGTGTCTGTCTGAGTATCCAGCAAGGGGATTTCCTTTATCCGTGGGATTAGTGTGGCTTTTGAAGTTTTAGAGCTTTCCAACCTCTCATATGCAAGATTATCCTCTTTGGTTTACATCAGTCTAAGTATTCACAAGCACAGTCAGGATTCAGGTGAAGACAGGACAGGTAAATGGACTTTGTTGCTATTCCTCTTCTAAACGAGGCAAAATGATATGATAACAACTTTAATTGAGTAATACCTGCTTATGAACAGTTGATATTGGTATTGATACAATTACACGTAGGATTATTTAGAAGCAGAAAATTGATTACTGCTCTGTTTTCAGTGGTTTTCACATTGGAAAATCGCTAGTTGTTGTTGTTCAGTTAATTTCCGTTTCATTATCCACAAATAATTACTAAGTGGGTGTGTGTATACAAAAACGTTACTTTCTAACAAGATGGGAACTAATGTTTGAAAAGATTATTTAGAGTGTTACCTGTTTGTTCCTTTGTTTGAGAAAACGGATTTATGCGTTTGGCTTCGGTGGTGTCATGCGGGATAGAGCGAAACCAAAGGTTGTTAAGAAGACAGTGTGCCATCGTCCATCGATCCCTGTTGTCAAAGGTATTGCCTAATACATCTTCCGACTCTCTATTTCTTCTGTGGTACTTGGAAAATCGACTTCTGTGTTACTGCCAGCGTTGTAAATAACTTACTTTGTTGTTAATTGTAGTGCAGAAAACTGCTGGAAACTGTGTGATGTAGGTACACTGATGTGTTAAGACTCTATTTGTGAGTGGAAAAGTTAGAAAGTATAATAGATTTGGAAGGTTAGAGTACAAAGCTGATTCCGGGCTGAAAACAAACTTAGAATTAGTATACAATAGCCTTTTAGTAGGAAAACGGACCTTTCCTAGTCTTTTTAACTGGAGGAATATACATTATTATTGTCAGATTATAGTCGTATATCTGTAGGTTAGCCATCGTAAATCTCCAGGTACTCACTTTAGCGGCGGAAACGAAGTTTTCGTTTAATAAATGGAGTGTCCAGCTTCTTGTAAGGAACTCAGATTGGGGAAACTTGTGTATGAAGTGAAGCAAAAAGGTGGTGGTCGGTCGTCGTGGTATGCGTTCTCGAATGTAGCTCGTTTAATATGTTTCTTCATTTTGGGTAGTTTTCTTGCACTTTCCTACAAGATTGAAGAATGTTTCTTTTTCTTATAGTAGATATAGCATTGTTGTGTGTAGGTTCATATAATGTAAAGGGGCAGGGGCTGGCAGTGTTCACAAATAGGGTGTGAAACATGGCGATAAAATGTGGACAGCTTTAGAATTTTTGTGCCTTAGTTGACTTGAGGAAAAATGATGACTTGCCTGAACTCAGCTGAAAGGACTTGGGTTCACAGCTAGGAAGGACGCATTGTAAAAATCTTGGCATGCTTTTTCCTTTCCTCCTCTTCTGTATATCAGTTCACGGGTAAAATGATGAGGCAAAAGAAATTCTACGACTAGTCATTAACTTTGTTAGGCATAACTAAAGAAATCCTGTTAGGAAATCCTATGCTGCTCATCTATACTTGCGTGTATTGTTAAATTCCTAAGTAAGATGTGTATCCGTGTAACCTAATGATATGTCAAGTCCGATAAAGAATAAAAGTGTAACATGATTATGTGTAACACAGTGGAGAAGTAAAAGTGGAAAAGACATATGCCGCTTACTTATGTCGAGTTGTTAAAGTTTTCTAACTGTCAATTAACCCGTGTCATATTATCATTTGATCGTTTTCAGCTTTCGTTTTATGTCACTCTCGCCCAAAGTGTTAAATTGTAGCTCTCGTCTCGCATATTGGACTTCTCTTCTCAAAGTCAACTCATCACAGGCAAGAATTTTTGAAAAAGGAGTATCCTTAATTAGCTCCACCAAAAAATTTAGGCGAAAGCTAGGAAAATTGGAACTCTGTAACTCCGGATTTTAATACAGAAAATCTTAATTATAGATTCTGAATGGTTATTCTGCAGATATTCGGTTACTTCATTCTTTTCAGTCAAAGCGACTGAATTTGATATTTTCCAACTCATCGTCTGTTTCAGAATTCATCAAATATGTAGTGAACTGAACCAAAATGGTGTCTTCTTCCCTACTCAAACTCCGAGGGATTATTGAGTTATTTTGACCCGTGTTTGCTTACGGTTGACTGCGTGACTTGTCTTTTCTATTCCAAATGGGTAGCTCCGTTGCATTTGCAATACAAGTTTTGTGGGTTATATAATTTCTATAGCTGTCTGTCTGTCTTTAAGCATGTAATTTATGACGATAGATATATTATCACTCCGTAGTTGCTCTTATAATGTTACTTAGTTAATTGAGTTGATGTTACTAGTTGAATTTAATTAGGGCCCTATTAAAACCATAAAGTTGTTATTCTCACTCCATTCCGGTGGAATTAAGTACTATTACCTATAGTCGTTGACAGGCTAATTACATAATAAATGTTTAATGCTTCTTTTCCGTTATATACAGTATTTTCTACATATTTATTATGTTTTGATATGGGGCAAGGCAGCTCAGATCCCAGATACTATATTTATAGATAAATTAGGATGTTTCAGGTCAAGGGTGCTTTTATTACTGTGTAGTGAGACATTCCGTTTTATTTTGTGAAAAACATTTGCCTATCCCAAATGACAATTTAGTATGGTGACTAATAAAGTCTTGGAGCACATCCCTAGGTCTAGGGCCTAGGGTACTTACAAATTAATTATATAGACAATTTCATCTATCATCTATATGGTTTTGTATGGGTTGTTATCCTTTGGTTGTATATAAAAGATGTGTAATGACATAATATTTATCTGTTTAGGTGCAGGTTAGGGTAGTAAAATGACCTACTTGTTTTACAATTTTATAATTTGGAAATCCTTGAAAAGCCCGTTAATTTGAAGGGAAACTAATTGCCGTAATATTTTTGCTTGCGTCAGTCCGAGGACAAATTTTATTGATTGAGACGAATAGGATGTGCTTACTTATGTCCGCTCAATTCTGTCGGCCTCCAATTTCGTTGCGGAGGTGAATCCATGAAGAATTGAATTGTATTGGATGCAACTGAATTGAACTGGAAGGGAATTATGCTGCAACAGTGGAGTTGTCTATAAATATGTATACTACTAAGGCATCGGAAGAGCATAGTTATAAAATATTTACAAGTGTGATATCTATAGGCCTTATGGAGGTTGACAGCTCTGGTCTATTGTAAAGGTATAAATGCGTATTAGTTACTCTCTACCTATAAGAAGCTATGGATGGGTACAATAAATACTATAATAATGGTAAATGAAGCTTAGTTGGGTCTTGTTGGATATTCTGTGAGTAGTAGACTACTAATACTAGTGGATAGAAAAAGTTATTGTTCTGTTGGAAGAATTCGCTTTCTTTGACTACTGCTATTATCTGAAAGTATATGATTGCTTCATTTATGAAGTAAAGTTAAAGGTAATAGTCTGACATTATATCTATGTATTTAAGTAAGTAGAGTATAATATAAAGCCTTTCTTAACAATGAGGCTAATGCTATTATAAAATGTCTCTATGAAAGTTTAGGGCACTTATGTGAGCAAAAGGCAAGGAAAGAAAGTAAAGTTAAAGTACGGAGAGCAGACAAGGCATCATCAGACACGAAGGATATATAATAACGATGTAAAGTAAAACGCTCAATAATAAGACTATACATTACTACATAGATACGAAGAGTTTGGCCATTGAATTGGTCTCGTAAATGTAAACCTGTAGCATAAGATAGTTTTATATTGGAATTGTTTGAGAGGTATATAAAAGTATAGAAGGTACCTCAACTGCTATACGGATAAAATAGAATGAATATATGCAAGTGACTGACAATGCATGTAATAGTAGCAAAGCAAGAGGATTTAAAGTTTATTTGCCTTGCTCTGGTAACGTCGTATAGTATACGATAGTTATTAGTTATATAGTGAGTACATGGAGGAATAGCTAAAGAGTGGAAAATGTATTTCAAAATTCTCTGGACAGTTTTGTATATGGTTCATGGGGTTCTTAGGGAGTTAAGAATGCACGTTATTAAGGCAAGTTAGTTTGTATGTATGTATTGTGTATGTAGTGCAGTGAAATGGTTATAATGAAGACGACAAGCAATGCCTGGGAAAACTAGAGAGGGTATGGGTATGTATGTACGATGATGTACCTCACTTACTTGCCTGGCAGTGAGCATACAATATAAAAGTTTAAAGTGTACACGTATAGGTATACGCATAGTCACTTTTCTTTGACAGGCATAGAGAAGAGTCGACAGAGATAGCATAACAACCCTCTTGCTCCGTTGGTAAGTAAGTAATGTAAAGGCAAGGAATGGTACTAGTTACTAGTTAGTGGATGGATATTTGCATTGTAGTAGTAGTAGGAGTCTAAGTATATAGATTTATAGTGTGTGTATTAGTAGTTGTTGGTACCTAACGATAAGTTGTCTTGGGCTCTATTATATCTTAGTTAGTATGTGGAGAAGAAGAAAAAGAAAGAAAAGAAGTAGATGGATAGAGAAGGAGTACAGACGAGGAATTTATAGCCCACAGCTAGGAGTGGTCAGGCAACTTTAGTTGAGTTGTAAGTTGGGCCTGTCATCTCAGATGGGAGTTAGCGTTCACATTGCTTGGAAGGGCCCTCTCGTTCTGCTCTGCTCTCTCAATATTATCATTATTATTACTTACTTCACGTACGTACGTACCATACGACTTACAATAGAATCGTTACATACTTACTAGGCAAAATACACCTTCTCTCACTACTTACTCTTCCAAACAGTACGAAACAGCAACAGTTCTGAGAGAGAACATAATATTCACACTACACACACGTTGACGTCTACTGCCGCTCTATCCTTGAATTGAGAAAATTATTTCTGTGTGCTCTATACATTAATAAGTTAGTTAGTCTTCAGTGAGGTACTACACGTTTTAGTGGAATATACTGTGTGTACTTTTGTACATCTTCCTCGTGCTCCAACAAACGTTCGGTACCGATAAGTGCACAGAAATCTTGTACCCAGTCGGATTCCTCTGCATTTTTACTTTCTGTGCCTGTGAAGTTTGATTAGCAAATGTTTTCTTCTATGGAGGATGAATATCTGAAATCCCGATAGCAAAACTAGATAATATTATTATGCTGAAGGTGACTATTGTAAAGTAAATGTGAGTACCGGCTCCATTATTTTGTGCGAGAGAAATAAAATGAGTAAAGTGAGCAAGTGAAAGAGACGGATAGATACTAGAACAGGACGCAATGGACTTTAGCTAAAGCTTCAATTTGAATGCTGCTGGAAGGTTCTCAAGAGAGAGTTGTTTCTGTTTATGTGCGGCGAATGATGATAACTCAATTATATTTCCAGTTTCCAGCAAGTGAGTCCCAGTCGAAGCAGATGTGCCGATTAAGTTCTTCTAACACTGGGAGGATTTACATTTAAATTCTGTGTTTAGCTATACCTAATATAGCTATTTGTTGCTATACGGCTCATTATATTATCTCCTCTAATGGAGTTGTTTCCATTATGAGTCCAACAACACTGTGCACACTTCGCGATCAAATCAACTCCACTAGATAACTTTACACACTTAAACATAGAGATTCCTGTGAAACTCTTTTACTCTTGCGATTGTGCAAATAAGTGTTTTAAGAATTTATAAACTGAACTAATGAGATCCCTTGTTAGCCTTTATGGCTAAAAACTCTCAGTCATTACCACAAAATTAAAATATGCCTGAAAAATCATTTCATACAGGTAGCGGAGGTGCCGTTTTACCGCCTGGGCTGAATTTCCCACATTTTCCCCCTTTCGGAGGATTACAAATGGATCAACGAAATCCACACAATGTGTGGGAGCCTCACACTGCGGCCGCCGCAGCCGCCGCTGCAAGATTTCATGCACTTCATCACGGGTAAGTTCAAATTACTCACCTTGATCTTGAATAAGTATAATATTCATTAGGGACTATAGTACACACACTCCTACATACTTACACTAAGTTATATAAATAATTACCTACTCCAGTTGTACATAGTTCATGGAAATTCATTCATGTTACAAGTTTAAGTCAGGATCATATAGTTGCTTATGGGTTTAGCAGTTTATGATTTGCTAAGTACAAACGCGCAGATGCATTGCATGTAGTTACAAGTAACATAAGATATTTATTAGTTTGTGTATGAAGCAATGCAGTAGTTATATGGAGAGACTGTGTAGTAGACGTATTAGTTACTACTGCTAAGTTCACTAAAAGCCATGGAAGTACATTAGTATAGAGAAAAAGAAGGCAGACAAAGGTTTATACTACTATTTGATTAGGAAGGAGTATAATGATAAAGTAAACGATATCGTGTTGTGGTCTTGTTTCCATGTGCATGTGTTTTTGTGGGCTGTAAAGCTTGAGTGTGAGTTCTGATGTATTTGATGGTGGAGAAATTATTCACGCTAAGCTAGGTAGTTCAGTTAAGATAAGTAAGCAAAAAGTATACATAGAAATGGAGAATTCGTAATAGACATGTAGAATGGAGTCGTAATAATAAGTATACGGTTTTGTTACACTTGTTTCAAGTCTCGTTGGCAATTGAGCAGACGGTTGCGTGAATTTCTTCTCCTCCGCTACTGTTCCAAGAAATTTGGCTTTGTGTGTGCTAACTAACTGACAATGGCTAAATGCTCAATGAAGATATCGCTGGAAAATTGAGTTCCTATTTTTCCATGCCTGTTTTTATGTGATAAGGCGTTTTATTGTATGTACAGATGGAAGAAAGGTTTTGATAAGAACATTAAGAATGCACTTTTGTAGTAATTACTGGTACACCTACTACCTGTGTGTTGTTTTATTTTTTGCATTATACGGATCATGTCATTTCCCAACACCATAATTATTTGGCTTGTCTGATAATTAAAGCCCTATTTCTGTAACCTGTAGATTTCGTTGCTCAGCCAGTTGTGTCTGCACTCACCGCGGCTTCTCTATTTCCATCTAAACATCAGAGTTTGATCTAAATACATAATTTGATTAGAAATAAAAAATATATAGCTGGATGGATAGAAAGGAGGGGTTAGGTAGTTAGTTAGTTAGTTAGCTACCTTGTTATGGAGATGGTGGTCTGGTTTCGTTCGATATGCTCGGCTAAGCTATCGTTAAAATATTGTTGGTTTCGTTCTTCGATTAGCTCATAAGTACTGATGTAATACAGTTGTGTATATGAATATATGTACGTTTATTATGAGGGTTATGCTTGAGTATAAGGATACCAAATGGTATTAAAGTATGTAGTGAGAGGGGATTTTTCTCACTGACACTGAGCACAGGAACAGGATATTAATTTGGTTGTTTGGTCGGACAGAAAATAATAGAATTGGACGAGAATGAGAGTGCCGTGAAGTGAAGGCTCATTTCTGAAACCAAAAGCCTAACCAGGGTTTAATGAAGTGAACATGGTAGTTAGTTACCACTTACGTAACAGAACCATGTCCGTCGGTTGTCGGTACCGTGGATTGTGGATGGAGGGGCATTGGGGCATTTTAGCTCAACTCAATTAGAACTGACCGGCTGCTCTTGTAGAAGTGTAAATGAGAACTTGTTTTCGCCACTTCATTTTAACGTTTCGTTCGTCAGAGACGAAAATCCTTAGATAAACATGCAACTATACAGTTCAGTGCTCACGCCTTGTGTTACCCACTAACACTTCTTGGCTCTTGAACAATCCTAAGTTACTATTTCTTACACTTTATCTTTAGCAGAGACAATATATTATATTCGTGTATCAAATTACATCACTTACTTGACTGGAAACATACAAAACGTATTAGCTAATGTATTACTTTGTATGTTCTACATAATTCTAATGACATTTTCAACTCTGATTTTTGAGTCATGCATTAATTGCTTAAGTATGACCGTAAAAGTCATATAGCATGCTAAATCTTACTAAGGAACTATTATGAACACTTTAGTAGACAGTTCGAGTTTCATGCAATGGTTGGAAAAAATTGTAATTAGAGAACGGTTCCCAAAATAAGATTCACTTGTCATGTCCTCACACAACTCAATCGTCTTGATCCTTATTAATATACAGACAATTATGCTTAAAATAACAATTGGATAGGTTAGGTACGAACATCCTGTGTATTTATGAATCGACCACTGCCTTGAAATAATAAGGGTTCAAAAACTGGAAGTAGTAATAAATACCCGCAGTAACAAAACCGTACAAGTTACGATATTCATGAAAGGGAAGACAAGAGACATTATGTAATCATGGCTTCTTCAAGTGGTAGGGCCTTGTTGCATGAAATTTAAGCTACAAGGGCCAGAATTAAGATGTTGTACCGGATAGAACAACTGAACAGAAAAAGTGTGAAAAGTTTTGGATGTTTATTTTTACTCTGGAGACGGATCGGACACCTAGACAGAATTGAGTCAGAAAACAGTGGACCTCTTTGATTTGGGCTGAAGATGTAGCTGCACTTTTGGGATTTGAAAGAACAAACATTGGATTGGATTTCGTGTGGGAATGGGAAAATACGACACATTTCAGTCAAAATGTTATTGTTATCGTTTCACCATCACCACTCACTGGTTCACAATCATTATCAACGTTGGGTTACATCTATTAAGCTAAAAATATAAATCAGAAAATCAGAACAGCTCTGCTGTTGGTATTTAAGAAAGAAGCCCTTCATATGTACCGTCGTGTTCATGATCATACAGATAGTAAGTTAAAGACTCTGGTGGTGGGATAACTTTTTTTATTTCTAGTACAATGTATATCATCCTAGGACATAAAAGGCTTCAGATACAGTACATGATATTCACAAAGCGGAGAGATATTAGTATTGGTGGAGCATTATAGAAATTCTTTATTAATATGCATGATTGCAGCAGTAAATCAAGAAAATTTAATTAGGCCTGTCATTTTTTGCTGGCCTTCTGTATTTATTGTGCATCAGTAATTACTAATGCAAAGGACTGATGTCTTAGTTTTTAAGTAGGTACTTTTGTACCGTTATTTATGTGTGCATGGTTTATTGGTCACGTCATTTTGAAGGTCTTAATTCTTAGAAGTCACTGAGTTTCGTAGTGATTTAGTAACAAGACTATTTAGGGTTACCCTAAGTTATACAATAAGTAACTTATTGTGTTTATCTAAAAGTAGTTCGGATTTACGACTCAAGAAAGTAGGGAGGAAAGAATCCACCATCAGCATTCTTTAAGGTGAAAAGCAACAGGTTGTAAAATGACTCGATAGAAAGGACAATTGACACAACTGGATGGTACAGCAGGATTCAATTGAACCGTTTGATCGTAAATACTAATTGGTTGTTATTGCCACATTGCCAGCCATTGCAAAGAACAATATAAGTTAGCTCTCGCCTCATTCCCCATTGCTATTCAGGAGGCATGATCCACTATATTTTATGGGAGGGCCAAACCAACTTCTAAGCCATATAGTAATCAACGTATTGAAAAACAATGCCACAAATCGGGTTTCTAACAAAAATACTCCATTTTATGCATCTCCTCTGTATAGTCGGATATCGTAGCCTTGAAGGACCACGGGTACAGTGAGCAAAATGTGAAACTGTACTTAAGGTCGTAAATTAGTGGAAGAGGGACAGTTAAGAGAAACGGGTGTATTAGCTCTCAATTTTTATGACAGAAATGCAAGTTAGGTCGTAGTAATAGATACGAAATGGAGAAAGACACGTAGTATTTATATTCCTATTTTATGCGTTTATTTTATGCATTATTATTTATTTAGTGTGACCTTTCGAAAGGCTGTGTCCGTCTTAAGTTTCACGAGCTGAAAAAAGGACAGATCATATAAAACCATTGGAGCGGAATGGGATAGACTGGAGCCTAAAGAAGAGTGCAATGCAGGAAAGTTGTTCTTCCAAATCCAAAGATTATTTGAGAATGTACTTTCGTACGTACATATAGAAGATCTTAGTGCGTTTATGAAGGATATCTTTAAATATTAGCTCTTGCTCTAGACTTACCTAGACCAATGGTTTAGTCCTAGTTTAAATCTAAGCCTTATCGTATTTAACTATTTATTAGCTCCTCACCAACAGTACGAATAGGAATTTCCGTATAAATACATTTTACTTGTCATGCAGCAGTTTGAGATGAGAAATCCAGTGTGAATACATGCGGAAAGAAAAGGAATAAGGCTTAGGTCTGGATAAGTCGAGTGTAAAGGGAAGATTTACCAGAATAAAGAAATAAGTACACTGTTGAGTAGTAGCCCAAGAATTTCACTCTTTCTTTTACTAGATATAGTACCCAACTTAGTATTATTACAGGAGAGTTTAACATTATATAGAAATCGTATGCATGGAATGAGTGTATTGTCTGATCCTCTTATCTCCTCGTCTGCACAGACAAACTAAGCTAAGCTGTCTTGTCCTGTCTACTATATGTAGATATGTTTGTAATATTTGTAAGTAAGACTGTTGATGTTTTGTAATGTTGTGTTGTAGTTTGTGTTATGTAGTGTTAATGGCATGAGAAAAGATGGGCAGGGTTGGGCAGGCTCTTAATGATGATGATACTTTGGATTTGAAATCCAAAAGCCGACGACTGACGACGGGTACGAATGCACAGAACAAATTATATGCAATGAACTCGGATACAATATGTACTTTGCTGATTGCTAACAATTGAAATGTAATTTAGTTTAGCATTTGTGCAATAAAAGATTTTTGAGTCATTCAGACAATAGAGATCCTATTTTTATAAGTGGTTTATTGCAGGTGAGTGCAATTAGTAAGTAGACACTATGTATTCCAAGTTGAAGGGAAAGAAGGATTTAGTACCGAAAAAATATTTTCCGTGCTAATTACAATTCTATGTATTTCCGATGCTGTACTCTGTCTTACTAATACGTGCGTATAATATTTATCTACACTAGTTCTGGTTAGTTTAATGCTGTAAGTTTACGCTTGTTTGGATTAGCATAGAAATGCTTGCATTTGATAATATTTATTGTTTTCTGTAGTTTCTAGTTTGTTTTAGGAAGTGGGCAATTCTTTTAAGTGTAGCGTGGTTTAAAAATCAGAAAATTATGTATAGGAATGATATAGTTGCTCTGTTGTTATCATTATTAGATAGAATTGAGTTGTGATGGTTGCAGATGCACTTAGACTTTATCTGTATGCTATGTGAGCTGGTGTGTAGTCGTATATATGCAGATTGGGCATAGATTATTATAAATACATAGATATATTATATTATGCAATGAAGCCGAGATACTAACACGAACGGATGCTCAATGCTCCAGCAACAAAAAGAAATGAATAGTTGAGGTAAAGATAATAAGGGAAAAAGTATTGGCATCTTTATTGACTCGTCGTGCAGGTTAATCAGCAGATCTTGTGTGCCGAAACAGTGCTCAAGTTGAAAAGTTTTTACACTCTTGTATGTAAGTTGTAGAGTCTTGTGTTAGTATGTTGCTCGATTCTCATCGCTCCGAGCGTTCATACTCACTTACTCACCTTCTTGCCTTGATCTTTCTCGGCTACCCTGTCTGTCTCATCCCCTTTACAAATACACACTTGCATGATGAAGCTACATGAGTTGATACCCGACTCCTTCTATTGTGTGACAGTATACTCTTGTACAACAATCTCTGATTTTACTGCTCACTTGCTCAGTTTGAGCGAATGATTTTCATCCCCTCTCTGTTTCTCATATCTTTGTTTTCAGTCTTATGATTAGCTAAAACGTATATGTGAAGAAAGCATCTTATAGAATGTACATTCGTTTGTGTATACTTAAGTGTTGTATGTATTAGAATGTTGTACAATGCACGCCTACCTATAGGCACATCTTCTATGTATTATATTATTTGACTGCCTTGCCCTTCGTCTTGATTGCTTCTCCTGATTATATTTACATCTAGTAAGGATTGAATGTAAGGCAAAGAAAAGAAATTGAAGCTACTAACTAAATGCAGAACGCAATGCAGATGGAACGGACAGGTTCCTTTCCTCGTTTACTTACTTGCATATAATATGTTTCGGTAAATTGGATGAGCTCTCCTGGATTGACCTTAAAGGTGTTACCACTCATTTCAGGCTCTGTCTCTATTGTGTATATTCACTATGAACGCAACGGCAGCTCTATTAAGCTGACCCGAAACGAATCTGCTTTTTAACTGGGCAAGGATTCATTATACTACTACAATATGAAACGATTCTTCTGCCCATGTCGTTTTAAATGTGTTTCTTAGTTTCCTTTCGATTCAAGAAAAGACTCGTCCTAATTCAACTGTGAGTATACTAACCAACACTGACCAGAACGAGACATAAAGTTTTAAAAAAAGTAAATATAATACAATACAGTCTCACTTTATACAAGTGTAGATATAATGTCTGTCCGGAGTACTTTCGTCCATTTGCTTTACGTACACTTTTTTCTATTCAACTTGAACCTTTTGGATAGACTGATTTATAATGTTGCTTTTATTCTGCTCTATGTACGTAGTGGACGAGTAGGTGAACTTGGATACGCCAGAGTAGACTTTATCTTTAGAATAAGAAAGAACTGGAAATAAGGGAGCTCATTGAAAGCTTTACAGGCTGGAAACGATAAACTTTACAGTGACAATAGATCTGATTTTCTGAAAGGAGAGGAAGAAATAGTGAAAAGCCTAATTGGGTTGATACTTCTGTATACTATACTACGACTCTGTATTGCATATATCATATAGATACTAATCTTAATATACAAACTGTACATTAGTTACTTATATATTATGCAGTAAATAGGTAGGACTTGTCAAGTTTGTGTACATTGTGCAGGTTGCTTGGGTCATTCTCTTTCATTAACTATAAACAGAGAAGTTTAAGTGACGCTTTTATAGTCTTGCAGTTCTCATTGTCAGCATCCTCACCGACTAACCAGAAATCGGAAGAATTGGTAGCAACCGTTGTGATTGTTGTGTCTCTGAGTAGCTATTTTTAATTCGTAACTGTTTGTTGTTTCTCACATATTTCTTTGTTTATGTGGGTATTATTATTAAAGTTGCATGCTAGCGGAATGTGTATGTTTGCGTAGTCTAACTTGTTAATTTGATTGTGGTACATTAGTATTAGTACATGGTTAACTATACAAACTAACATGTGTATTGCAAATAGAAGGTTTTTAGTTTACTTTAGCTACATAAATAACTTAAAGTATTAAATTGTGCAGAGCACTTATTTTGTCGTGTACCACTCTACTATATACTATTATGGATATTGTTGAGTAGTAGACACTCAAGATTTGATTTAACAAACTAGTAGCGTGAGCTGAGCACACAAGTACTACAAGTACATCACATGTTAAGTAAATATGTACCTAATACGTGTTTGCCAACATCAAAAGAACACACAGAGTCTCAAAGGTAATTCATACAGATCTTTGAAAGAAAATAGTAAACATGTGTTGAACTATGAGTAGTGCTAACAGAGTTTGAGTACCCAGTTAAAGACCATACTAAATGGATAATTGTCTTTTGTTTGGCCAAAGGGTTAGCATACAGCTCCTTGACTGAATTAATAATCAAAGAACAAACATTCACATTACTTTTGAAAACATAAACTGCCTCCGTTCTCTGAAGATATCACCTAGCATAACTAGGACAGAGAGTTTAGTCAGTTTTAATGGTGTCTGCTGTTGTGGAGCGTTTTGGAAATTAATGCTTTTTGACGACGTTCTCCAGACACACTCTGGTGGATGGGTGTTTGGCTATCGTTACTTATGTAGGTAGAGATAGCTGGAATCTTAAAATCAAGAGTTAGTGGAAATGAATGATGATGAACGACAGGGAAAATATATATTGCTTTGTGGCTGAGAGTTTACAAAGAGTGAACAAAGTCATTTTGGAGCTTTTACGTTTTTTCACAGAAAGGGGTGTTCAGAACAAAGTGAGTCTATGAATGAATGATGTTGTTTTATTTTGGCCAAGCCAGACTTTTAAAATTAGGGTTTGAATTAGTTAAACCATGTTTAAGCAAAAACATTTTTCTTTTAGATCATTTCTAGTGTCTATTAATGGAATAAAAGGACTTTGGAAAGGCGTACGGAGGAAAAAATAGAGTGAGGAGAAGAGTTGAAATGAAAACAAGCCTCCTGTTTTAATTGTGCGTACATATTAGTCAAAGTAGTCAAGTCACAGAGAGGAAAAGGAATTCTACTATTACACTAATAAGACTGTGCCTGTAGTTTTGACTTTTTCCTTAGTTTGTCTGGCTCGGATGATTTTCTTAGGCGAAGAAACACATCTGGTTCATATCCTGCTTCCCCGGGAGCAGATCACCAAGACTTATACACATAAGAGCACCTACATTAAACTTTGAGTGCGGTACACACACACATAGTTCTTAAACACAAGGCGACAAGCAGTAATGTTGTCATTTGAACTGAGAATTGAAATTATTATATTTACATAGAAATTAGTTTTGTCAAAGCAGATCTAAAGATGAAATCAGTGTGTGTAATGTGTTGTTCAATGAATTGATTTTAGTAGCTTATTGTTTTACTTGAGTGAGTCTGTGAAATGCTGTTTACAATGTAGTCAGTCACATATTTAAAAATGGATTGAAGGTGAGACAATGGGAAGAAGTATGTTGTGTTAAGATTCCTTGAAAGTGACAGCAAAGGATATGTGCAGAACAGACACGGCTCGAAAGATGATATGAAGTGAGCTGAATCTTGGTTCAAAGAGACAAGATAGGGGAGTTTGAAACTATGAAGTGGAGTAACGTAAGAAACGGAACAAACGAGAGAAAAAATGAAAGAGGAGCGGGTTGTAGACAGCTTGCTAGGAATTTCGATTGTTTAGGCAAGTCAAGTCAAGTTAAGGAAAGTCAGTTTGATGGGTTCCTTAGTTAGGCAGTCACAGTCATACATTTATCTCTACTTATCCTCTCTATTCTTAGATGATCACTTTGATTTACTCTATATATTCTCTAGGTTAGTATGTAGGTGGACTCTGGCAACAAATATGATGTAAGTAGCTGTGCTTTATATAACCATCTCAAAAAGGGGACATGAAATATCAGATGAAATTCAATATACCCTTGTAACATCTTATTATGAGTTACTATATGCATATACTATTGTCAGTGGCATAATATGGGATGAAATGCATCTTTTTTGAATCTTAGTCGGTGAAAATAATGTTTGAGATGTTCTCTGTATAAACTATAGTATACGAAATGATTCAATGATTGGGTAGTAGGCAGTACATAAGGACGTAGGAGTTTGTCCTTCATAAAGTAGGAAGCTGGTTACAGTGATTGTGTTGAATTTTCTATTAAAGGTACGTACACAGGAGTATATCTTCTTTATGCAGTACTACTTATGTACTTGGTTATATTTTAGTGTTTGTATTATGCAATAAGGCAATGGCTTTGTCCGTAGGAGAGTAAGTAACCTTAGGACTTTGTAAGAAAATAATACTCATAAAAAGTGTTTTTGATGGAAGGGTAGATTAACAGTTGAGCTGACTTCGGTTTATACTTTTGTTCCATCCAGACACTACTACAAAATCCTCTGCCTTCACTCAATTTAACTTGCTTCTTTCGGGTCTCGCTTAAACATACTTCATACTGAAGGTGTTGTCCCTTTGGATAAAGCTGATTTCATGTTTTCTATACTTATAATCTGGCCCTATGATCGGAACATGGAACTACTACAATACTGCAACTGTATAATATTTCCTATACACATTCGTTTGTACCTTGTTTACATATAATACAGATACACTTGAGGATAAAAACGTGTAAATATATATTATGTAACTGTATAGGATATAAATGTAAGAATATTATATAACTCTGGTATTGAGTTATTAATGTACAAGTATTAATTTCAAGTTAAGCATTTAGAGTGCTAAAGTGAAATATTAGTATTGTTGAGTTATATAATGGTATATAGAATACTTACGATGAAAACGATACAGATAACTCTGTTAGTACGAATATGTTATTGTTAAAGAGTATTATGAGTAGTAGTGAGATGTGTACCTTTAAAATGAGGATATTTGAATGTGGTAATGCACTTATCTATTGGTAGATGTAAGTATGAAGATAAAGTAAGCTAAAATAAGTATCTTTCCTGGGGTTCTAAAATTATTACTTTGAATAATGTGGAGAAGAGAGAAGTAGCGTGAAAGAGATCCGGACCAAAAGAAAAGAGATGAGACGAGACAAGAGAGACGAGGCGATAAATAACGAACTGTTGACTTTCGTTCTACAGTAGACAGCTTTAGATTTACCTCTACGTACTTTTTACAAGTTTTTATTTAACCACGGTCTCTTGTCTCCCATTTCATTTTCATTTTGTTGTAAAAGAAGAAACTTCGGTTATGAAGACACATTTCTTATAGCCACTGTCGCAGTTATTTTGTTTTTTAAAGAAAGTTAAGCAGCTAAAGCAAGTACTAAGAAGTCATGTCAGTTATCTTATTGAAGAGATCAGTAGGAAGTTAAGTGATGCGGTGACATTATAGAAGATACAAGTTGTGAGGCAAGGGTATAGTCTGATAACAATTGTATTTGTGAGCTACTTTTCTGTGTATAAGTATGAAGGTGATGGGTTGTTATGACTGGAATTCTGTATGCAGGTGTTGGCTTTGTGTTAGTTTGTAGTAATAGCCTAGGTAGGGATAGGGATACAGATACGAGATTAAGTGTTTAAAATAAATTATCGTTGGATGATGGGAGGGAAGAGTCTGAGCCGCGGATTGGTGTGCTCAAGTCTGATTGAGAGTTTCTGTTTTATTTCCTCTAAAGATAAAACCAGTTCGCGTTTCTGAAAATATATCAAGACATAGTTAACATTTTACAGTAGTCTCTCTTCTTATATAGCGATACAGAATACAATGCACTGGTGAAGTGGGTATACATGTTACCTGTCTTTTAGATGTAAATAATTGTGATAAATATAGGTAAGTTGTGTGTGAGTTCGACTAAGGGGTATCTGTACTGACTTGTCACTGATTGACGATTTGCAGACTGTCATTATCTACATATTCCTACAATTAAATTGTACTAAATGATTTTTCTTGTTCTTTTTATTGCTCTATCATTTTACCTTTTGTCTTGTCTCCATCTTAACTGTGTACAGTACTGTACAAAAATTTTGTTTATGTTAAAGATGCTTGGAGTTTTGTTAGGAATCATATTGTTTTACTTAAGAAGTCAGGACACTGTACTAGCAAAACCCTGGCAAGTCAGTAGACAAACCAAGCCAGGCAAGTATTTAGCTACGTTGTTGCACGTAATTTGATCCTAAGGCATCAATTCAAGTGTCTTACATTATTTCATGTTGATGATAATGGGATTTTCCTTGACTACATAGAAATATATGTACTGTGAGGTCAAAAAGAACATAACATCTTTGCATGTGGCTTCTTCATGCAGTCAAATCCTGGTTTTATTAGACGGACTGCTCAATTTAGTTCTTGTTTGGGAGGTAGGTATTTGTACGTGTAGTTCGAACTGAAGCTCATTTCGACTTGTGTTGGTAATGGTGTGAATGTACACAAAGGATGTCGTAGGAATAGACAAGGTATGGATGTAACGAGATGTGAATAGGTGATATAGCGTTAAAAAAGATGCAAGTAAATATGTAGTAATTCTATTATGTCTGTCTTGTGTGTATTATGTGGCTAGGTGAGATGTTTCGTTCGTATTTAGTTGTCTGTGTATGTTGTTGTAGGAGTGCCATCACATCAGTTTTCAGTTGCTGCTGTTCCTTGTTGATACTAGTACTTCGATAATACTGTTGGACGGAGTTGTTTTACTCTATGTACATATACTATAGCGATCTAACTAACGATAACTTAGAAAGAGCGATAAAATAGTGAATATTGTTAGCTAAGTAATAAAGATGTGATGTGTTTCATTTGAGTGTTGAGGAGAAGTACAGGGTTGGACATTAGACATAGTCACTGCGGAAAAATGGGATATCAAAAGAGAAAAGAGTGCAGTGCAGTTGTCTGTTGGTGTGTTGTATGATTAAAATTCAGAGAACGTTATCTCATCATAACTCGACACTAATTGAGCTAAACAGCTTCACACTAATAAATTTCGTGGGTTTTTCACCGAAGGGAACCTGTAGGGTCTCTCCATAAATCTGCGCTGATGTCCACCTGCCTATATCTATGCTACACAATAGCGCATTAGTGTATAGTACTAGGATGCATAGTATGTATATCTATGCCAAGCACTACTTCTCTCTATTTATGATTACTGCATCCTTCTAAATATTGTATCATCCGTTGTGATGTCAATTAAAATTCTCATACCTCCTTTCATCTTTCCCGTTTGCTAACTAAATTTTATTCTTTTTAGCATAAAATTCGACAGTGTGCATTAATTAATAGTTACAGGCAGGCAGAGTCAGTGTTGAGTTGGTGATACATTGTAATAAGCCTAAACACAAACAGCTCAGCTTTGCATGCATTTTAATTATTGAATGAAAGAATTGATGTGAGAAAGATAGGGAATTTATTAGATGTAATATTTTGTTTAAACTTGTGGAGTTCCTAATGATCACTTAGCTTTCAGTGACTACACATTATGATATTCAACTATTGCTTAACTCTATGTAAGAAGGCAGAAGGATCGGCTCCGCTTCATCGCCCCAAGTGAAGATTCATCTCCTTTTATTAATGGGTTGGTGAAGAAGACATTTCTTTTCTTTCTCTAGTCTTGTGGTGATTATCTCGTCACGGCCCACAATCTTCCATCCTTCCCAGTCTTCGTTTAATATGCCCGGTCCTTCCTTAGGCTACGTTTTTCTTGCTAGCTCTCTTCATACGATCTGTGTACTGAATGAAGGTTTATCTCTCTATCATGATCAACCAGCTAGCCAGCATCACCATCATCATCATTCTCCAAAGGATGCAGTTGCAGTCATACCAGAGAGAATGGAAATTCTAACAGAGATAAGATGGGCCTTTTCCTTACTTACTTTTTTCTGGCATTAATGTTTCTATCTCGGGCTTGCTTTGCTGACGGGAGATTCTAAAAGTGAGCTGACAATGAGTACCCAGGGATGTAGCATATTATCCTAGTAGTAATATTTCAATGCAGATAACACTTATAATACAACCTAATGCACTTGCTAACCATTTATCCTGGTGCGATATGTATTATATATGAATGTCTAATGTTTTAATGTATTTATTTACGTTCTCGGATTCGTTTTCTTTTCTCTAATCCCTGCTTATGCTTATGAACCAACTAAGTGTGCGTTATGATCCTACATTTCTACTGTAGATCTACAGAAAACTAAATTAGAGTGCATATGAGCATGGAGGAGACGATATAGTGGCTAAGTAATGGACTCTAGATTGTACATTATTCCATGTTGTTACCTCAGCACGGCATTTTTGAAAGTTTTCTCTGAGTATTTACTGGATTTTTGGAGTTGCTGTGTCTATCTGTCTCTCTCCTCTCTCACTTACTTAGAGAAACTAATATTTTAAAGGACCGCCGTATTTTTGGATGTTATCTCATGAATGTTGTGTTATGTATTGTAGTGCATAATTTATGCTTCTGAAATTAGGTAGGAATGTCTGTTTTTTGTAGTGTGGCTCCTGTCCCGGTGTTGGTTGAAGCTATTAAATCACACTGGACTGGAGTTTTCCTCTCTGCCCTTTTGGGTAACTGTCAAGTCATCTCTACCTAGAGGAATTGTGAATTATTATAGAGTGAAAGAAATGATAATTTCAAAATTAACTAACATGTCTGAAGTACTCGTCCTGTTTGTTAGAGCAACAAAAGAAAAGCAATGAAGGGTTTTATTTATGTTCATTTTGACTTGAGTTACACTGTTGTGGATTGAATGAATGGCTCTGTTGGGACGTATTAGTTGATGGTAATAGATTCATTTGTTTTCCCCTTGCATTCACGTCACCACACCCATGTCTAATAGGCAAGACACCACCGATATGTGTTCCGAGTACGGAAAGTGGACACAAAGACTGGACTTAGTCACTTCACCATAAAAGAGTCTATACAATCAACTCTTATTACTGTTAGTTCAGGTTTGAGGCAAGCATTGGCAATAACTTTTAACAGGTTTCCTTCTTTTGATGACTACATTTAAAATTTGGATTGAATTAGATTAAAGGTGTCTGTCAAGCATCAGTCTCTCCTCGTCTATATCGTCTCCTATGGCGGAGAATGCCAATATCATCATGTCATGTCATAACTACACACTCAACACACGTACCTATGTACTATGCCTACATCTACTATTATCGCGATACAGACCACGCTTATTAAGACAATCCATTCTCGATAACTTCTACAAATGGACAGTCTACTTCACATGAGTATTGACTATTTAGACAATAGTGTACCTGATCATGTCTTCTCTTCAGTCTTCTTCCCTCTGATTGACTGATTAATGATATGAGGTTTGTCGATGAAGCTGAAGAGCTCAAGCCAAAGTTCACCAAATATCAGCCCGTGACTTCTTTTGAAGCATATTTCAAACAATGAGATTTCCAGACATGACATAATGGAATTAATAATGGATACAGATACTTTTGTATTGCACATACAAGCATGATAATTTGGATTTAGTTGCAATCAATACTATATCATATCACATCTCACAATTGTTTAATGCATCTATAAATAGTAATGAATTTTAAATATTACACTCCTACACATTTATCTGTTAATGAATAATTTCAAAATAACAGTAGCTTGTGAAAATATTTTGCGAAGTCCTTAAACAATGCTTATGTTGTCAGTGAAAGGAAGCTTTCCAATTTCTAAATATATACGTAATATGAAATTATGATGTAGTTAGTTTTTACTGCTAATTAGGCTTACTAAGTCGTATGTCAACATTTAAAAAAGGTATTTTTCATCTGGGATGTTATTAATCTGAATATAATGGATTTAAAAAATAAATGTTTCGTGTAAAGGATTTGCATCCGGTAGTGTTTCTATACAGGTGAGGTGCGGATCAGATTTATTTACATTTACATGGCTAAGAATTTTGCGGTTTAAATTGTATGTATTTCTGGTGAAGAGGTAGGAAGAGTTGAGAAGGACAATGATACTTTTGGTAGTTCAATGGTACGTATTAAAATGGAATGAACATGATCTGATCTTGGTTGTGATGTGAGCAACTGGATGTTCTGTATGTAAATCTTTTTAGACAGGATTCTTTGCAGGATATTTCTTTATTCGACAAGGACTGCTCTGAGGACTGGAGTGTTGTGTTATTTTGACTGAAGCACAATACGAAGATTGAGCAATGCGTATGCAAAGCAATTTAATGGAAAGCAATTGCTTAGCAATGATATTTCATATCATGCTTATTATTTAAGTATTATGTGCTTGAGTTGAGGAGAGCAGAGAGAGAGATGAACATAAATGAGAATAGCATAAGTGGAGGATGGGATGAGCTTGCCTAGAAAAAGCAGCCACCTGTTGAGCTAATCTCATCAGGGGGCCGAAATCAAGTCATCAAATTTTGCACGAAGAAATACTCTTTAGTTTCTCATTATCTGAATACTTCTCCTTCAGTCACATCACAATAACTCCTGCCAACGCAGACCATTGTAACAATAATCTTTATACTGTGTGTGTACGATTGTTGAGAGATTTTAATGCATACATCTGCCTTCTATACGTGTCTTTACTTTACAAACTGACATTATTAGACTATCATGCTTGCTTTCCATTTGCTTTGTATTTCCGTTAAATGTTAAAGATACTTTATTCCTACAATAAAATTCTAATGAGTTCATATTACGAGGCGAGGGAATTCTGGTGTCAGAAGGTAAACTGATTACATTGTACGGGCAAGTGTATAATGGATAGACTCGTCATCATAAATTACTAACTACCTACCTACTGCATGCTATCAAATGCCTTGCCTACTAGATTAGTTGTCTATCTCCACAAATTAAACGACCATCTGTAATGAGAACCTCAGTACAATTTAGAGTTGGGAACGGCTCCATCTTATAGCATATTTTACCTAATCTATTCTATTACACTATTCACGATCCATTTATATTGTCACATACTATACGCTTTAGTTAATCATGATTATTATTGGAGAATGTAAACATTTATGCAATTTAAAATTCTTTTCTCGTTTCCCATTTAAGTTTGTTCAGTTTGATATTTCGACCTTATCATAGATAATTATTTCACAACAAATGTTAATTAAGATTGACATTTTCTTAGCTTATACAAAGCTTTTGAATCTAATAGTGACTGACACTGAAAGCTTCTTGACCTGATTCTGCACATTATCGGTTTGTTCCCAACTAGAGATAAACGTAAACAGTATGAACATTACTTACGTACGTCTGTATTGAATAGTGCTTTTGATAACTTCATCTCAACCTTAAAACAAGCTTTGTTTAAATTTGGCCATTACGTTATTAAGACAAGCCGCTGCGCTGGTGATATGTGTGCACTGTTCCACATACCAATAAAACTCATAAATATTACTATAGGCATGCAGGATTTTTTATTCTTTGCCTCTGTAGTAGTGCGGCTTTGTAAATTCTAGTTCTTTTATACGTCAATTTTTAGTAAACCGACAATGCGCTTAGCTACATTGAAATAAAAGTAGAAGAGTATTTATGCGGTACGTTTCCCTACATTACACATGATAAGAAGCTATAAGTATTTTAATGTATTTAGTATTATGTATGTACACAATGTTGGGGATATAATATAAGTTCCCGTCGTAGCACGTAATAATGGCCAGGATTTGCAGATGTTACTCTATGCTATAGAAAATGCCCAGCAAATGTTTAAATTTTCTCTATTGGTAATTGCCTGTAGTTGCTTTTTGGTTATTTCTAGTATCTATAGTATAATACTCAAAATGGCATGGACATGATCGTGCTGAATGCATAAACACATTTAGAGCTGTTGCCAATCAAAATACGACAGCCGTTTCCTGGCTTGTATAGAGTACAAATTATTTCGTAGACTCGTACGCAGCATTAGCATATCTTATGCCTTATATTGAATTATGCTGTGAACTCGTGGGCTGGCAAATAGCAAACAAATACACTAATAAGTGGGCAAGGACATGTTTCGACTAACAAAAAGTAATTGATGATAGGGTTTGTTAACATAAATATTATCCCTCGTTTTAAATAAACCAAATTTGGCATACTTAGAGACAAAAGATAAAAGAAGATGCTTAGGACATACTTGCTCTTTTAACTTGTTAGTCATTAGTACATTGAAGATTATAAAATATATTCAATAAAAGTGGTCAATGCTAAACTGATTTGATAATGAGCTGGCTTCTCTTATGATGTTTTGGTATGGCGAAGAAAACTGTGCGTCATTATTTTCTCTACTTATATAGGCAATAGATATAAACTTTTGCTGATGATGTAGTTTTATACTTTTATACGCAGAACTACCAATGTAATAACGTTTATGATATTGTGTAGTGTCTAGAATTTAGAAATAGAATTGCGTCTAGTGTATGACTCTGTTGCGTTTCCACAAGGGTTGTCGGGCCCTTTATGTTCCAACCCTACAGATATAAATTGTTAGCACTGTAAAATGGTGAGATGCAAGGTCTGGAGGAACATCTTAGACGAAAACAAAGATGATACTCTTTCTCAAGTAAGGTATAATGATATTATACAATCATAATCTCTCATAGACCAAAGGCAGCCTGGCCGAGACGGCATTATTTGTAATTTAAGTATATGTATCTATGTACCTATGTACTCCATCCGAGATACGCAGTTTCATTGTCTTCACTTGGCTTCACCGTCTGCGTACACGAACGTCGGCGTATTCCGATTGACAAAAGTTCTCTATAATTTGGCCCAATCTGCGTTCAACAAAAACATCCACTTCACAGAATGAATCGTTATGAGTAGACTTAACAGTGTCTATGGACCCTTTATGTTAGGTACACTTGCTTGCGCTACACTTCTATACAAATAGCAATCTTGATGAGTAAACATCTAGTTTAAATGGAAATATGCAGATGTATATGTAAATTACTATCTCTCGTAACTAAAGATGATTACTTTAACTATCTCTCGTTTTAGGTCATTTATATGAATCTTCATTTAAGTAGGTAGGTACCTTGAAATGATAAAATGAGATAAATAATTGAGTGCATTTTTATTTTTTAGTTAAATAGAGTAATGATGCCGGTTTCAGTTTATAGCTGCGCTTAAATTGATTATCATAAACTATTTTAGGTAGATTCAATCATATTTTTGTGGTTAATATCACTAGTAAAAATTGTGACATTGTGGATTGTGTTATCAATGTTGAGATTCTTGAGATGTGTGAATGTTTAATAATACAAATGAAACGTATTTGGTATGCATATTAAGAGAGTAAAATAAGACATCGCATATCGGTTACTCTTTCATAACTAAGTGAATTGTTGCTTCGAAGTGTAAGTAAGTTGTAAAGAGCGGGGCAAATGAGTAGCTCAGCATTGGCCAGGCATGGCATGGTCTGTGTTAATTACACTTGATGATAATGATGATAATCTAGAAGCAAAAAATGAAAAAGACACGGAATGCAATAAAGGGGTTTGATTTCAATCGGACTGCATGCTGCTCTTTAGTTGATTCTAGTAACTTGTATTCCTTAGTTGGTTGTGTTGTTCATGTTTTTGTAGTGCAGAACAGATATAAAGGTTTATAAAATTGGTAATAAAAGATATAACTACCATGTTGTTAATTTGACATTTAATTTGATTCTTCGGATCATTATCGAAGGAATGAAGTCTTTTTTTAATGAATTACTTTGATAGCACATAGGAGTTGACTTGAGAGAAGGAGCAATTCAAATCTATTGCATAATTTAACAGATAAAGCTACAAAACAACTATAATATAACGACTTGTTCTCTATTTTATATCTATTCTTACTGGGGCTCTTCATCAGCTTTAGACTACATACCTAACAATAAATATCTTATGTACATGTTCCCATCCTCAACTAGAACCGACCTACAAAATTATAGGTACTACATACTTGGAAGGTATTGCTAGCTGTTTCTATTCCCATTTGATTTAATCTTACATTACTCTATCTGCTCTGTTTGTATGTAAGAATTTAAAATATTCTCTATGCTGTTCCCGAGTGGAATTTCTCTTCTAGCCTACACATACTCGACTTTTCAATGTTCTACATTATGCTAATGTTGAAGCAAACCAAATTCAATAAAAGAATCCTGTAAGTTAAATTCAAATCCCATGAAACACAAAGCAACGAAATATCTAATGTATCGAAATAAATGCAGACACACTATAAAAGTATTTATAAGTAAATGTTAACATATTCTGTGACTCTATCAAAAAGTCTTTAAAGCAAAACACCTGTTATAATCAAGATGCGCACATGTTTGTGTTTCCTTGCATCATGTACATATGTATGAGGAGAGAAAAAAACAGGGGGCTGATTGCATTCTATATTACTATATAGCTATGTATATTGATTTTCGTTCATATGATATTTTCTAATAGAATTCATGATAGACGAATCGAAATTTTACGTTAGGTGAGGTGATCCGAATGACGCTCTCACAAACAACTTGAGTATACAAGTTGATGTGATTATAAAGAGGATGGGAAGGATTTGGCTTCGTATTGTGCTCTGTTGGCTTGGAATGTATTGTTGTTGCATTATAATCATAATAAATGTAACGTCGCGTTTCCATATATAGACGGATAAGTTAGGATGAGTTGTATTGGATTGAAATGAAGGAAGCCGTAGGGCAAAGCATGCCAAGTCAATTCAAGACATGCCTTGTAAGTCAACGTTAAATTATTGTTAGTAGTAATTTCAATCGTTCGGAAAGTTGAGCCCATAGTTTGGGTTACATTGAATATTACTATACTCTATAATGCATATAAGCAACACTAGAGAGAACACTGTGTGGTATGCACAGGATTACTCAAAGATGATATATGATACGTGAAAAAATTTGAATATTTAATTGGCAAGGCGTAAGAAAATGATTCAATTAATATATTTGTACGGGTAAATGCTCAAGTCATACTTTACTTACGTGCAGTTCAAGGATCACTGCACTTAGTCTGAAAAGGAACTATGCTCGTTAATTGTTTCGTTAAGATTTGACAAGCATTTGTTTATAATCCAATATTATCTGACATGACATACGTAGGTATACATATCTTGGATATGGCTATAGCGTATGATACATACTTAGCATCCACTTTGAACTAGAAAGTATGTTCTGCTATTCTTATCTATAAGTAACTCATTTTCTACGTTATCCATTCACTTATATATTTTGTCCCTTTAAACAGGAAAATGCGTTACTACCTGTTGTGTAGGTGTAGACCACTTAGCATCTTTTTGTCTGACAAATTGACATTTAAAGCAAAACCTTTAGATAGCAGTTGATATGTGAAGGGTTGCTGACTGTCAATCCTTAACTAACTCTTTAAAAATTACAATGATTAAATCCTTTTCCCAAGTTTTCTTTGCCTAAAATGGATATTTATATATTCCATACCATACTTATCCGTTCTTTAAATAATGATTTTCTTCCTCCCTTTTCAAAAAATCACGACTTTTAGTAAAAAGTTAGCATAGTTGATGTGCCTCTAGAATTTATGCGTAAGCAGACGCTATCTCTATAATAAATAAGAAAGAAATCTACAGAAACAATCGTTTCCCTAATGGAAATGCAATCTGTAATGGAGCAGTCAGTTTTACAATATGGAATAAATAGTGGCCTTTTCGGCAAAACAGAAGGACATGCTTCGTTTAAATGGGATGGGTTTTATATACACGTACACAGAAAAGTTTGTCTCGACTCACAGATAGAAAAATAAAAGGTTGGTCACAATTGTTGGTTTTATTATAGTGGAGGTCTCCTCTTAATTTTCAAGATACTTATATCCAAGAAAATTCATACAGCAAACAAAAGTAGAAAGTTAGCGTTACCTTTTATTTTTATGGTTTGTCTTACGCTAAGACTTCCAACCAAATCGGCAATCAACCGTTGTTTTCTGTCTTTAGTAACAATAAGACAGTGTAAGGAATACACACATACACAGAGAGGACCAGTGTTTGTACATTGTTTTTCCATATCGTTCGTGGAGCGCTATAAAGTGTCAATGATAATAATTCTGTGTAGGGTCCTTTAAAACGGAGGGGAGCAGGGCAATAAATTGTCAAATGATTTCACTTAGTCTTCTATTACATTCTGGTCACTCTGTTCCACCACTGGCCGTCGTCCGTGCATTTCTGTCAATGTTTGGTGCTTGGGTAGAAAATGTTGGGCATCTATGTCTTGGTGGTCCATAACTGTGGCCTTACTGTTCCCAGTAAAGAATTGGACCAAGTTTATGACAGTGCCAGTGCCAAAGTGGGTTTTGAGTCACTTCAAAGTAGAATTTCATACAATAGTATAAGTAGCAATAACATGTAATACGTTTAGTTTAGTGCGCGTAGCCGACAAGGGTATGCGTTATCAAGTAAAACTATAGTAAAGTGCAATGCAATCTATATTCATCAGATAGGACAGAGTCAAAGTCAAAACAAGTCAACCGATGTCTAAATGTCTGCCTGGTCAAATTCAAATGCATATTGGATAAATATAATATTATATAGAGCTTCGGTCGGCATGAACGATTTTATTTCGCAGTAAGCAGTATATCTAGGAGTAGTAGGTTCAATAAACTTTTATTCGTCGCATGTCACCTATTAGACAGCTTATTACTTTGTTTTCTCATATACTGGACCTCGACTTGTTGGTTTGATGTTTGCAAGAATAAGTCAGCAGAGTACGAGATGTTCTAATAACTACATCGTCCAGTCCATTCAGCAGTAATAAAATCTTTAATAATCAGCAGAACACGGACAAATCTAGATTACTAAGCACCATCGAAATTAAAGATGTCTCTATATATGACTGAAATGATAATGATGGTATAATAATGACATTAAATGTCTTACGTTAGCAATAAAGGCTACATAAGTTTATTGCGACAATGAATCACGTAGTTGTCTAATTATACATCATTAAAATGAAGTGTTTGAAATGTTGTAACCATAAATCTGTACTATTGTGGTTCTAAAAGTGATAACATTATGAAAGATTGCAATAAGCATTACGTGATATTAGTAATATATTCATTAATAGTAGTATTAGTAGTATAGTCTATCGCTTTCGACTGAAAGAGATTTATATGTATAGTATGTGTATGTCTATGTGTATGAAAAGATGGAGTGTTGAGATATATAAGCAAAAGTGTGTATTAAAAGAAAGGAAATTGTGACATGAAAAAATGAGTGTCGGTGTGGTGGATGGAGGGCTAATTGGGCTGTTGGCGGAGATTAGTTATACGACATTAGTATTAGTCGCTTCACTTAGTTTTCTACTTGGTATTCAATTCATAGCATTAACATTCTATTGTGCTTTAATGTGTTCCGAGAGAAAAAGTAGGAATTGATACCCAGTCAATCCATCCAGTCAGTCATCTTGTGTAGCCGGATCTATGTGCAAGCAAACCAGACAGCTTTTCCTTTAGGTAATATTGTACATGTATGAAAGTATTAAGTGAAGTTCCTTCAGTATCTTTTATCTGAGAAAGACTAATCGAATGGAAATGAATGGAGTGGAATGGAATGAAAGAAAGTGGAGAGGAGAGATATGTGGAAATTTCAATTCTGACATCATTTAAGTATAGTTTAGTCAAAGTATAGTGGGAATGATGGCATTATTATAATATTTAAGTGTGGGTTACTGTTGCGAGTCCGACTTGGTATATATACGACCTCGGCGGTAGTCAAGTCAAGTTAATTCGACGCAACTCAAGTGAATTGAAGGATGAGTCTTAGGAAGAAATTAAAGCTGAAATTTTTTGTGTGATGAGTAAATATTCCGAGTATATGACAATGTGCATATAAGTAGTAGGGGTGATAATAGGTATTTAGTATTTAGGTAGTGGTGTGTTTATAAATTAAAGTAGTGATGATAGTAAATGAAGTAAGTGGTGAATTAAAGAGTTTAAGTAGAAGAAAGGGAGATAGGCAGATGTGTTGTAAGTGTTGTGCAGTGGATTGATAGGAGACAGACAATCTGACTGACTCTTCTTCTCCACACCACCGGCTGCTTGAGATTGAAACAAATGACAATGACAACGGAGTCGAATGAAGAAGTTAAAATGTTGAAATGGTCTTGAGCTAAAAGCAAAAGAATGTTTTTCTCCTCGAATAATAAGAATAAGATGTCTTTTCTTTGCTTACATATGAGGACAGAAGGATTGGCTTAGCTTTTCGAGAAAACTGTTTGCAAGAGCAAGGCAAAAAGACAAGGCGAGGCGAGTTGAATGGAAACTTGACAAAAAAGTTCGACAAGATTTGTAAGTAGAGAGAAGTACCCAGAGATAGTTCTATAAGGACGTTGTTAGAGACAGTCGTAGTAAATAGTAACTATAATGTATAGGTATGTACTCATTTGATACCCTGGCTTTGCTTCGATGCTTCTCTTTATTACTAGACACGAATGCTGTTCAGATTAGGAAATCTATATAGTGTCCTCTTAAGTAAGGAGGAAAGGACAAAATGCACTAATAGTATGGCAGTGTCTTTTCATGGATTAAATGCTGAATAGTGTCTCCTTTTGTGAATGACCAAGTTTATACCTAAATCGTCCTAAGTGAAATGTAAAGCCAAAAGAGAAGCTGCTGCGGAGAGAATTGAAAAAGCGAATGTATATAGTATAAATGATAGTGTATAGAGGTATAGTTACAATTAGAGAGAGAGGGAGACTGAAATAAAGACAAGAGTCAAGGCAGAGGCAAAAAATTAATGAACAAAAGAGAGCGAGCGATGGTGGTGGAAGCGTGAAGGTATTTCAGTTGTTTGTAACTTTGTAACCTGTAATATAATGTAATGGTGTGTTAACTAAAGCATCAGTTTAGTTATTTAGACATACATTACATACCTTAGAGACTCAAGTCCATTTCAGTGCCTAAGTAAACAAGTAATAAGTTCAAGTCAGAGAAAATACAAGATGAGTCTTCAAACTGAACATACAGATACAAGGAGTTCCTTCGTTTTGACTCTTTTCTCTTCTTGTCTATTGTCATGTATGTTTTTATATCTTCCATAGGGAATTGCTTCGTAGACATTAGGGACAGAAGAACAACCCAAACAAACATTTGCTTTGACACCGCAATGCGCATAGCATTGTCTTTTCTCAACTCATCATCTTCTTTCGTATACTTACTCTATGCTTCAATGACTTCTATACTAGGAATGAAATAATCTGCCTTTTCTTTACACTTTTTACCTATTTATCCCTACTCACTCTTTAGGAATGCTATTTACAAACACAAGTCAGCTCAAATCTTCTAATGTCTTCATCTTTTCTATTCTCGTCATTACTAAGTATGTGCATAAAACACCAAATGGTTTTTTTCTAAATACTCATACGAAGTTAATTTGGAAAAGCAGATATATTTGCAAAATGTGTGTAGGTAATAGGTATTGCTATAAAAATGAGATATGTATCTGTGTAAAAGTATTGAATAAGAGATAAAGATTAATTCCCATACCGCTTCTAATTGGTCCGATTCTCCCATAATAAAATAATACATACTACATACTCTGTAGGTTATACGTTGTAATAAGGCTGTAATAGTATAGTGTGTAAGGAGACACCAGATGTAACAAAAGAATCAGCTTTGAGGTGTAAGTAATGCTGTAAGTAATTATTCCTATTATTATGTTACTTTCCTTTATGATGTATCGAGGGAGTTTGTCGTTGTGATAATGAGTCTTTGTACAAACAAGAACTATAGGATCGTTGAATGATTTGGAAAAGAGTACCATCCTCACTCTGATTCATTGTATTGTAGCAATTAGGATAAACAGATGCGTAGGTTGTTGTAGGCGTCAGTACGGTAGTGACACAAGCCATTTTGTAAGAACGAATAATGCTTAATGATTAGCTGTCTCCATTGAAATTGTAAGTTCTTAGGTAGCTACATGTGCGTGTAGGCAGTTGGGCTATTCATTTCTCTTAAAGAAATGTCCCAATAAAATGTCATGGCCAGCTGAATGGATAAAAAAGGGAAAATCAAAGTGTGTTGGAATAAAGGAATAAGTGTGCAGAGTCACATTGACCTCTCTCTGTATAGGATTTTCTTAAGTGTATGTTGCCCCAAGTAAATGTCAAGTCATTGACTTGAGCTTATTAGCTTAGGGTGATAATAGGATAATAGTCAAAGTATAAATCCCGGGTGTGCAGGCTATTGTTTTGTCCAGCCTATTTTGAGAGAGTTCGGAGGGGGCCAGAGGAGGACAAGCCAAAGCTCCTTTAAGAGCTTAGTGAAGCGAACTAATGTAAAGCTGCCACTTAGGTTTGGACATAACGTTTTCTTTTACATATTTATCTTATGCATATACGAGTGACATAAATAAGGTAAAGATATATGTTCTCTAGGGAAATCGTTGATAAAACATGATATGATTTATAGTAAGTTTGGGCAAAGGAAGCCAAGAGGTCAAAGAAGTGAAAAAGCTTAAGAAGCGACTTGTTGAATTTTTAGTTTGACATTGGCTGTAAGAATTATTGAAGTTTTGAAGTGTTGGTTTGTTTAAAGAAAGTGTTTCTTGATGTGGTTAGTTGACTGAAAGTGTATTCTAAGTCTGGGAAGAGTCTGAGGAGTGAATAGGGGAAATGTCTGTTATGGTGTTGAATGTGTCTTAAGTGGACCGTTTAGCACGCTGGAGTGTTGAGTTCATTGAAAAAGGCACCATCTCTACTACAATAAACGTAAGTAGGAGTTAAGTTGGGTTAAGCCAAGTCAAGCTGGAGCGAAATATTGAGCTCCTTGGTTGGCAGAGTAGTAGATGATGATGAAGGGAAATCATTGCATCGTTGGTTTGGCTTCGCTTGTTACAAGAGTCGTCGAGGGAGTCATGGAAAGGCAAGAATTTTTCTCGCCAAGTCAATTGCAGCTTATAAAGCCAAACTGCTCACATAATAACGATAAGCTGTAAGTAAGATTTGTACGTAATAATATCAGAGTAGTAGTAGTCCTAAGTAACATTACTTAAGTAGGTAATCTATATAGAGATATGGTCTGTGTCCTCCTATATAACTTTTGCATATAGCGACTCGAGCCAAGCAAGCCAGTCAACTTTGTAGGGCTAAGAAGCAGTTGAGTTAGTGAGTTGATTTGAGTCTACGTACATAATAATAAGTAAGAAAGAGCAAACGAAGGAGAACCAAAGAATATGTTCCTTTCTTATGTATGTGTTTAAGTAGTTATGTATGTATGTATATGTGTTATGTTATGTATTATGTCTAGTTGCACTAAACTAAGATTGGTAGTCAAATCCAGCTTGGGTGGTCGAACTCCTTGCTCGTGCCTTCGAGGCGGAGCAGAGTTGTATCTTCTTTTCTCTCGCGATTGGAATTGAGTTCTCATTCTTGAATGTGTCTTCATCATTCCACTTGTAGACCTCGCAAGGCAAAGGCAACAAACAATTCCAATTCTGCAACTCAAATAAGACCAGAATATTCTTTCAATTCTTTGTTATTGCGAACATTGTGGAGGAATCTTTAATCCATCCCTCTTTAGAGTGAGTGATATTGTGCATTAATTTCGTTTCTAGATTGAGTTCATTACGGAGTAGGTACTTATTGGTGGTGGTGCGGTGCGGTCGTTTCAATTTGATTATTGAGTCTTTTTCTACCTACCAAATATTACCTTAAAACGTGCGAGCAAAATACAGCATTCGCACATGAGTGGACTTTTATACGCGCCCAGTATTTCTATAGACGGACATACTCTGCATCAAAATCATGCAGAAGCAACCTTGTACACTCTGTAATGTACCTACTCAACTTTTCTACAAGATTACCCAGTGAATTGCTTTAGTTACACATAGTGAGTGCATATAACTTACTCTTCTGCATTCTCAACCATTACTTTGATGTTCTTTTCAAACAAGGTACACCTTATACACAGTCGAGTCATCTGAATTCGTTGGTGCTTTTTCTACTTTTCTCTAATAATTCCCTTGATTAAGTTATTTTCTTGTATCGTGGGGGAGATGATTCGTTTAGTAATCATCGTATTTGAGTTTCATCGTAATCTCTTTGGAAGACTATGCAGTTGGTCTGGAAAATCCCTCTTAACCTAAAGGAACGCTCTCTTTATGATTGCTATATCATATCAAGGAGATGAATTGAAAAAAGTACCTGTACACTCCGTGCTATTTTATACAGCAGACGATGTTGTCCTTTAAAAAACCAGCTCCGATGAAACAGACTGGTACTTTAGTACTTTACTCAAAAATTAGGAATTGGTTGGAGTGCAGACAGTGAAACGTGACATTATAAAAAGCTTTAAACTTGATTGACTCGAAACATATCAATTACTATGCATCTCTGCAACGAAAAGTTTCCTTAGTGGTTTTTAGTGAAGAACTTGATGAGTGTCGCTTTTTGTGGACCTCTTCTGACCTGGCCTTCCAATAATATGTAAAATTACCAATTTTCTCTCGTGTGCACTTCTGTTTTTTGATAAATCGTTTATAAATGCAGTACCTTGAAGCATTGCTTCTGGTTTTTGCATGGCTGAAAAGTAAATTACAGAGCAAAAAGCAATTAAATGAGAATGAAGTAAGACGAGCTGGACGGAAGTTGCTTTGAATTTTGAATGCGTTCACCGCATCTGTAGTATTTGTACTGGTCAGAGTTGTTTGTGAAGAGCGACTTACTGGTGTTTAGTGCCTAGAGATTGCGTGTTTATAAAAGAACAGAAATAACATCGTGCTGTCAAGAAAGTTGTATGTGACACTCTGTGGATAGGGGTTAATGTTGTCAGGAAGCTGTTTTGTGAGCAGTGTGTGGGATCGGGAAGATTTCTTTGGAAGAGAAACGGTTTTAAGCAAAGGGAAAGGATCCCCCAATAGACAGTTGAACATGTAAATGGATTCAGATAGTGTACTGCAATCTTCATTTAATTTGCTCGGTCTGTTTAGCATACGTAAATGTAGATGCAGTCCTGAATGCTGCATAAAAAATCAAGTTTCCAAAGCTGATTTCCAGTGTTTGAGTGCAGTAGTAGTGTATGTATTGATTAATATGCGTATGCTCTAAGATTGGTGGATGAAGACTGTAATTTCATTGAAGGGATTTAGTCGTAGTAGAACGCTAAAGCGATTGAAAAGACGCGAACTAAAACAAGATAAGAATCCTGTCTGTGTTTTGAGAATTGGCAAGATGTTATTAGCTTGATCATGGGATACGTAATGACGACAACGAAAAAGTGAAGAGGATGAGGTTTGAGAGTATGATCATAATAATCATGATGGGTTGGCCAACCGGATAATGTCTCAATCTCAATCAAGAGCCCCGATGTGGTTTTCTTGCCTCGGGTTAGGCTCAGTTAGCAACTAAATAGTGACTAATGCTCTATCATGTCTTCTCCTCTTGGCTCAATTTGACTTTGTAGCCAGTGTTTTAAGGTTAAACCATTTTTTGTATCTTCTATACTACTTGCACATATTTCAGAGCTCAATACTATACATAAAAGGTAATATATATCCTGCAACATCTTCCGAACAGGTGTAAGAGTACGCTTGTCTCTACAAAACTACAAATATAGAATTTAAAGGTTCTTTTCTTTGTTGTTGACAGTGATGATCGCGATTAAGGAAAAGTCAAGGAAAACTATATAAGTATGAAAATCCGATGCGTTGTGTTGTGGTGGTGTTCTTTTCTGGGCATAATTGTGTGATTGGCATGCATGAAGTTTGTGTTCATTCATACTAGTGTCTTGTCTGGATAGAGCCATTTACCATTTCACTCGACGACGAAACCGCAGGAGCGTCGACTTTGATTTTGACACGAAATAGTAAAAAATCTAGGGGGATGTTTGTGGCATTTCTGTGGTCATTGCTAATGATTCGGGAACTACGGAATATTCATCTTTCCTGACTTCTTATTTATATCTAGGTGACTAGGAGCTCTAGTTCCTTTGTTCTGAAATTCTTTGTTTGATTGCTAGAGAATTTTGCTTGAAATCCCTCATTGTTCTTAAGGTGTGTCTGGCTAACAAAGGAAACTAAATACATCAAAGTAGTCTAAGTAGTGTGGAGCAGAAATAAATAATTTTAAATGTTGATGAACGAGGAAATTGTTATAGTTTTGCATTCGTGTAGAGTGGGTGTTGAACTGGAAGGGGAATAATAATATGAAGTTGCCTATCTAGCAGAGTGAAGTTGAAACGATGAAATTAGTTGAGCCTTTTGTTTGATGGTTTGCTAAGGCTAGCGTGTCAAAGGTGTACGTTAAGTAGTGTAACTAATGCAGTGCCTGATGCATGATATGTGATGATATAGCATTACGAGAAGGACGAGACAGACAGCAGAAGGTTCACAGTTCGTTATGCCAACTAATATTAAATACTATCCTGTCGATCCTCTTTACTGTAACTTGCATTATACACATCCCTTCGCAATATTTGTATTATAAATCAGTCCTATATACTCAGACTAGTTCTGTATGTACAGGTATCTACCTATAATCACTTGTATTAGTTTCTATTTAGCAGGCTATACTGTATATCTTATAGACAAGACGGGAAATCAGAGATGAGCAGAAAGTTTTAAGAAGGAAACATCTCATTTGATCACCACGAAAAGGATTCTACGCGGCATGCGTTTACTGTCCATATTATTTGCATTGTTGCATCATCATGGTGGTATGCTGTCTGCTTATGCATTCCATGTCATGTCACGCAAACCTGTGAATCACATTGTACTCTTCAAAGTACCTTACTGTGGATACTAATACTCTGTTACTAGTATGCGTTGCCCTCTAATAACCACAAAAGAGTACGCTGCCAGATCTGGATCAGATTATTTCTCAGAGCAGGAAATAAAATAATAATAAAGTGAACTATTTGTCATGATACTTGTCAATCTGTATTGACAGTACATTCAAGACAGACGATGAAACAGGATTGATGAATTCACTGGTATACATTGATCCTAAGAAGTTTTGGTTGCAAGGATCTGTGGGAGATCGAAGAGAAACGCTTAGGGAATTGTAACTATTGTCATGTAGTGATACAGATTTCGCCGAAGGTCTATTTAGGTTGTAAGTGTCTTCATCGAAGCAATTGGGGTCCTTGAGTACACAAGTAACTATACCTGCTACATTTGAGTGTAGATATTTACTATTGTGTAGATTTTGTAAGGTAGAATTCTTGTGAAAAACAAGACGGTTCCACTTTGTGTCACCGTTTTGGTGGTGAATGTTAGTTGCACGCACACAGGTACTAAATACATACATCTGTATCTGTTACTTCCAATATCGTAACTTGGAGTGAAGAAATTCTTTTTTCTTGTTTCCTTGAATTGAATGCTTAGGGGTGGAGAGGGTATAATAAGAACGGATAAATAGAGCAGGTGGGTACCCTATTGTTATGATAGGATATCTACTATGGCTAAAAATGCATAGTAGAGTATAGTATTAGGTAGTTTTCACAGACGGATCGGATTGGGCGAGGCAAGGCAAGGACATAGTATTATCTAACACAAAGCGAACTGTGTGTAGTATAGTGAATGTGAATGGGTTTGCATGTTGATGTATCAATCTACTATCTGTAAAAATTAATAGTGTGATTAAGGTGGAAACAGTGCGTAGCCAAGTGTTCATTTAATGTAGAGAGTCTGCTCGGGATTTTGGAAAAATGTTGAGAGCGTGAAAAGAATGGTCTAGTATGTAAGGGATCCCGATAACTTGCGTGCTGGCTTGGAAAACGAAAGTTGTGTTCGACAGAACAGTAGGATGGATTTTCAGTTGGTTTTAATTTTCGCTTGGAGTCGAGTAAATGTATGCTTTCATGAGGGAATGAAAGAGGACAAGAGAGACAGAGAAGTCAAGAGTCAAGTCAGTAAAAATGAACAGGAGAAAATAACAATTGAGAAGGTTACTATTACATTAGGTAATTGTAATTTAATGCGGTCGTTGGTGGCTGGAGTGGATAAGGATAGCTTAGTCTTGTGATTACCTAAAAGGCGTACATACAAATATTTACCTTTTCCTCATCTCGTTGTTCGTGTGGATGTGTTCAGAGTGTTCATGTCCAGTCCTATTTCAAAGAACGTTTCATTATGGTCTGAAAATTCTCTCTTGGGTATATCATATCTATATGTGTAATTCTATGCAGCTTTCCAGTTCCTGTGGGCATAATATGCAGATTAAAAGTAAAATATTTGAGTTAAGTTATCGTGGATAGGTACTATATTTATAGTTGATTGCATTTGTGCCTGTTGGTTTCGTCAGATGATTAGAATTGTATTTGTGATGTTACACATGTTAGCGTTTGTGGTGCATGTCTGTCTGTATGGAACATTTCGTGCTGGGTTTCTAAAGGAGGAGGTTTGTGTGTTATGTGTGCCGTGTAGCTATGATGATAAGTAGTAGTAAGTATGTAGTGCCTACCTTAGCTAAAAGGAGTTTTGTAAAAAAGAGGCGAGACAAGGAGAGAATTGTTTGAGAAGAAGAAAATTTCAGTTCGTTGTGTAACGTTGAGTGGTTTTGTTCTATTGAAAGGGTTGTAAATATGTAAATGGTTGGTTAGATTGATTTGCTTGTTTAATCATAACTTTTTTCAAGGTGAGCTACGACGCGTACTGAAAGTGCTTAATTATTTCATTGGGATTTGATTAACCTGTTGCTCTGGTTGATTTTCAACTCCCAACTCATCCAATGCAAAGCTCCTCCGAGATAACTAACTTGTGTTAATTGCATAGCTACTTCCATTGTCTTGCAATTGCAACATAGCCAGTAATTCTAATGTTAACAGGTACACAATCAAATAGCATGTGGTGATTTCCTACATACATTCTGCAGTGTGCCGGCTCGTTGTGTGTGATGTGACTTGACATTTACGTTGAACAAATATCCAAATGAATCAATTGTGATCTTGTCTAGTGAGAGCATACTTCTATACAGTACATTTATAAACGCTGTCCTCCTTACAGTTACACAATGTTGAAATACATACGAAACTGTACACATCGCATTTGTTGTGTAACAGGCTTCAACGAAATCAGATTTTTCTTCTCTAAATGCAGTGCACTGTGGTGCGACGATGCAGTTCAGTGGTGATCTTTGGGAATTGGTTGCTGCTGGCTGACACACCGCTGTGCGGTTTCGTGTCTCTTTGTTAGTTCTCTGGATAAAGAGTTTTGTTTGAATGCATTGAACTTGATTTGACTGAAGAAAGAAGGGGCGGATGGGATTTTTCGAAATCATGCATTCATACATAATATTATTATTTTGACTTTTGACAGTTACCCCGAGGCGGGGTTGGATGAATGAGCTAAGCTATATAGCGAAGGGTTGTTATCTTCCTTCGCTAGTCTTCTTATGAATTGCAAGTCTAACTATACGAAGGGAACTAACTACACCAACACTTTTTCTACCCGTGTCTCCACTAGTGTATAAGCAGCAACAAATGTTCAGGCATGTCTTACCTACTTTGTTATCTAAATTCTGTCTGTCTATGATAATCAAGGGCAGTTGGGATGAGGAAAGCTGGAACAGGCTCAGTAACCATCTTTTAGAGTATAAAAACATATCCAGTCGTAATACTCACCTACTCTAGTATAACTTTTAAATGTAGTACACCTTAAGTGGGGATCACATCTAAATGAATGCTAAAAAAGATGTATATTCTGAGACAGAAACACAGACCTATAATATAACGTGAGAGTTAAATAGTGGATATGTACAGCTACATACCTATTAAAAATGTGTGTTTAAGGTATAAGTAGGTATGTTTAATATTTCTGCCTGGTTTTGTATGCACTAAGATAGGTTTACCACACACAGAACTAAATAGTAGTGGGATATGTATCATAGTTGTTTGCCGCCGTATGCATAGCGTCTGCATAATAATATGGAAACTTATGAATTCAGGTTATTTAAACTTGAATTGTTCTAGGCTGGTATGTTGTGTGTGTATTGGTGAGATGAAGTTATTTTTCATCTCAGGATTTTAGTGCATATATTATGTGTGAGTAAAGTATAGTGTAGATATAGGATGTGTATGGAAGATAGTGCTTATGAGTGAGTAAGTCAAGTTGAGTGGCGCATTAGGCACTAGTCAGACCTGCTATTAACATGGTTGTGACTCGTGTATTACTATCATTACACACAGCGTGAGAAACCTAAGGCTAAAGTAAGTGGAGGCAAGTGGATTCAGAAAATAAGTTTGTGAGGCAGGTATGTGAAAGACTGGGGATGTCTGTCTGCCTGTTCCTATCCATGTATGATATGATGTGGTTGTATTTTGTATAGTATCCTATCTACTATAGGTAATTTGCTATCTCTGTAGCTTATTGTTAGCTAAGCTAACTCGGGATGATTATATCAAAAGAGTGAATTGTCTTAGGTAAGTCTAGGCTGACTGCTTTGACTGAGCCAAGTTAAGTTATCCGTAGTACTTACTTGGTAAATGATTATTATAACCTTTTACCTCACCTTCTTAGCATCACCAAACGGACGTAACGTACATGAATGAATGAGTCTTTCTCACTCTGACATCCAGTATGGAGTTTTAAATGGGCAACGAGAAAACACAAAACAAGTCAGGATCTTCTTGTAATGTTACTTTTCAAATAGTAAGTAAGGCCAGACTGGGTGTTGCTCACCAATTGGATTTTAACGTCTTTATTTTCTTCCCTTCTGCATTTAATGGAGATTTTTCTTGTCTCTGTTGAAAGAGTAAGTATTCTATAATATCTGCTATCAGCTCCATTTCTTTGTTTAGTAGGAGTCTGTCTCCCATGTGAGTCAGTTAGTAGATATGTACGATTAAGTCCTTTCCTCCTTTGGAGTTTATTGTATTTCTGTTTGTAGTTTTAAGTAGTAGTACTCAAGCTATAAATCAGACGAGATTATATATTGAGGTGGCCTGGACTACTCTCTAATTAGAATCAGATGGCGGTCTTAGCTGTAATCATCTCTCCACTTCTCTTCTACAAGTAGGTATGCTAACGATAACGATAAATTTAGAAATGAAGATGTTAACCTTCCACTATGTACGTGCATTGGACTTAGGTTAGTATGCATAGGTATGTGCTCTCCGAGGAGAAATAAATGATAGCGTTGCGTGTTTTCTATGCATTTTCCAATCGTTTTCTTCAAGTTTATTGTTTGTCTCTTTGGCATTCTAAAGGCAAAAGAACTTGTCCTTGAACGAAAAAACTTGTAAATTAACAATTAAATCGACCCGTAAATAATATATGGCTAATCAGCCTCAGATGTTTGTAATTTGTGTTTATTGCCCAGTAATGAATACTTTAGGCAACCAATTGCTATCCACTAAAATCCTTCTAAGTTTTATGCTGCATAATAGTTGGTTATCTCACTATGGTCATCAGTGTCTTTAGTGTTGATGTTTTATATAAACCAACAACATTATACCATTAGAACCATTTTGGTATAGTAATCTGTAATCTCTTACTTATATCAGTGGTTGTTGACCAGGACTGAAAAAGAAACTCCACCTCATCCATATTATAAAGCATTAAATAAGTATTAATATTTTGTTACCTGAAATGACAGTTGTAATAAAATGCTCTAGTAAGAAGCAAAACGTGAGGATGTAAAAATATTTTCCTAAGTATTTACTATCGACTAATGGCCATTACTATTTATGCAAATTAAGGTGAGGTATCGGTAAGATGTTGCCTACATTTTCGTCGCCGTCACAATTGCATGGCATTTCTCTGTAGGCACTCTGCACAAGAATGTTGTCTTCAGTCCTAAGGATTGTTAGGCAATGTCGAAATCCATGAAAGGCGGTCCTTTCTACTTACATTACATTTTCCTGTACATATTTATGTATAACAATTGATTATCCTAATGTTTTCGTGCACGGGTCCTTGGCCCATTGTGAAAAAGTTGGCTGGTGAGATTTAGACTGAGCGAGAGTTACATGATGAAATGATGATAAAACATAAAACCTTTGGAGCAATGCAGTCCAGAAAGAAAAAGTAAACCGACTCTGTGCAGATTGTATGTATTGATATCTTCTTGTGTAAACAACCCTGTAGTACCTACGTAATCCCAAATGCATTTATCTAAATGTTTCCTGACCGGCTGGCCAAAACCCAAAAACACAATCGAAACTCTCTTCCAATTTATACCCTTTGCTTATATGCCATTACTCGAAACGTCTATCATTAAGTTAACCCAGTTTATCACAATTGAGTACAAATGAGTAGGTAGACAAATTTTAAGATTAATTTCGTAGAAAGGGGATGGCAATTGGCAAAATAAATGTCAGTTTCCTTTACGATGAAATAGTGTAGCATGTTATAATTTGTTGGAAAATAGAGAAAATTGTGTATGTTAGAGAAAGAGGGAGATATAGACAGACGATAAGTACGTGCAGACGCGGTATATTACTATTACAATGAGTGTTGTGTCATAAGCATTTTTTTCAAGTTTTAGTCATGTCGTTCGTTATGTTCTTGTCTTGCGTCTCTTTCCTATGGTCACCTTTGTCAGTCTCGTCGGATTTGAGATAACTCACCTGAGCTAAAAAGCGACGTTTTTGTGTATCTCTCTCGCTATAGGAATGTTGTGTTTCAATGTTTCATCTTGTACATCTGCTTAGTTCAGATATAATTTTATAAAATATAAGCCCAATAGGATATGCTTAAGAAATATACAATTTCCAACTATACAGATATACCTTTGTTAGATAACCTTTGGACATGACCTACTCGACTAATGAAACAAGTTCAGTTCTGTTTGTATGATATAGTATTTTATATTACTATAATATTATGTAAGTTTGAATTTTACACAGTTACTTACGCTCTAACAAGGATTTCATCTGACAATGAAACAAAGCAGGGCAGGTAGGAGAAGAGCAAATGAAGTAGCGGAATGATAAAGGATAGGGGGATGTTTTGTATGTATTTATGTAAGTAGTGTAACTAAGAAGACATACTTATGTAAGATTGTATAAAGGGGACTTGAGGGATCTTTGACTCACCGAGCGTGACATAAGTACTTGCCTAGGAAAAGAATAATTCGGAGTGGTTCACTAACCTGTTCTCATTGGTCTGTTTCTGCTTATCAAAAACCAGGTCACTGATCATCAGCATCTTCCGTACACTTGTCTCAGTCAGTGGTAGAATAATAATAAAAAATATTGCTGCTACTACACACTACATTTGTAGTTCTAATACTTGTGCTACACCATTTAGGTTGCATTCTAATTATTTATAAGTTGTAGATAGCAAATAGCAAAGGAAATACTAATGAAGTTTTATAAGATAATTTTATATGAAGATATCCATTAGGCGAGTAGTATTTATTTAGTAATTCCATTTCTATCATTACAGTTATCTGTATCAGGTAGGTTTTGAAGGATGATATTATGTTCAGGAGTCTCATGCGGCTTTTCAGTGTAAGCAATAAGTTGTAAGTCAGAATTGGAATATATTTATTCTGTCAGATCTGGATTTAAGTTGAGCATTTGAATCTCAAGGTGAGGTGGTCTTCCTTGTGTGTATCCGTTGTTGTTGTGAGTGAGTTTAACAGTGAGAGTCTGTAAAACTCAGGATGGGATTGGATTGAGAATGGAAATGATGAAGACAGGATTGAAATTGGACGTAGACTGACTCGACTGGATTGGTTTTGAAGATAAGATATTATGTATTGCTTATTTAGGTGTATAGACGAATGAGAGAGTTGTATGAATTCAATTCAAGCAAAGTCATCATCCATGCATATTAGATACTCTATTATGTTGTATCATATTACTTTGATTGGGCAGGAAGGTCAGGCCAGAGAGCAGGTAGCAGTCAGTAGGAGTACGTATTATATATTAAGTTGTTTTACATATCCACAGCAGCAGTCAGCGTTTTTGAAATGAAATAGTTAAGTAAGCCATATTGAAGAAGACTGGGGGAATTAGTTTCTTACGAGGATGATGCTAAGGAATAATGAAAATAAAAGGAATTAAGTTGCTGACCACGTATATCAATGAACTAAGACAGACTGGTCATAAAAACAAAGAGATTCGTTGGATTTGATTGGACTCACTTATTTGCTGTGGCCTGGTTGAACTGGAATGGCATACACACTCTTCTGGAACAGGAGCTACTCACAATGTTGTTCTTTTGTGCTCATTTATTCCTAAAAGCTTTTGTCTGATGTTCACTGAATTGCATTGGACGGATGAAGAAAATCCATGAAATATTACAACATTTGTCTTCTCTTTGAAAAAATTCAATCGGTCAGAATGGAATGTTGTTGTGTAGTAGTTAGATACCTACTACCTATGTAACTTGGTTGTTCTAGTCAAGTCAGTCAGTCAAAGTCTATGTATTATGCATGAAGAAACTATATAAATACTTATACATACTTATATAACTAGCACAAGGGTATATAGATAGGGTAGTTAGTAGATGTGTGTAGTTAGCTATGTTTTGTATTATCAGAGTACGAGTGTCAGTCAGTCGGTTCTTCAGATTGGCCTTTTCTTCGCTTAGGTCTTTGTTGCGTGCGGAGAATTCAGGTTCCAGGTGAATTGACTTTGTTAGATGAATGCTAATCATTGTGGTCGTTCTATCTATGTTATGTAGTAGTTTTTCCACGAACCATTTCCCCCGCTCTTCTTCATATTTACTATAATACTTCTATCTATACTATATGTACCTTCACAGATACATAAATATATGCTAGTGTAATTGCATTACCTATAGGGTGTGGGTAAGTGGCTACGATAGAAATACTCTCAATGATCTACATTCAGATGTAGAAACTAATATAATGACGGGAGTAATTGCTCCATTTAAACAGACAGTTTCAGTTTGGTCTATAGTCCAACGACAAGTGGTTCGTTTTGTTCAGTTTCTTGTCCATGAGGTCTCATTGTATAATTCACCTATGCTTTCATTCTAGTTTTTAAGTGCTTTATATATTACCACTTGCATATTACATCCTCTTTATCATCATCAATAAGTAAAAACTTGTAAATAATGTTTTCCATGAAACATTAACTTTTTCATCTGAATAAACTACCCCACACATACCAATGATGCTAGTAGTATAATAATCTAGAATGTGCAATTAGGGAAATCATTTACGAAGAAATCAGAATATATGAATGAGATTATCTGCAATAACAGATAGTATTATAAATGTAATTGTAAAACAGTGTAAACATTTATGTAAGCCTATGATTACCAATTGAAATTGATGTTCAAACCCTTAAGGATTAAGATGCAAGAGTGTATCATCATTTTAAAAGCTTCCCTATACTTATTTAACTCATGAAATGGTTTATTTTTGTTAACAGATTGTCAGTGAGTGGGAGTGCACCAAGTTTGCCCGAGTTGTCTTTGCTGGCGGGTAGGCCCCGGAGCGGGGTTGAAGGCGGAGGAGCTCCGAGTGGCATTTTAGGAGGGACACCAACTCCCGGAGTGACGGGTTCGGCGGCTGAGCTACATGCAGCAGCCGCTGCTGCCTACAGTCGACTCACACCATACATGGACCCCTTATACTCCGGCCTACACACGAGTCCTACTGCCTCTTTAAGACTGAGCCCCATTGATTCTAGAGGTAATTTTTTCAAACATAACTCGTAGTTATTCTCCTTTTTGTGCGATGGAACTAATGATAGTTGGTATGATATCTTTTATATGATTATTGTTACTTGTGGTTTTAAATGAGGAAAATTGAGAAATAGAAACGCACTTCAATGAAATAGAAGATTACTGTGGATAACGTTCGTGATTACAGTAAATGCTTACCTATTTAGTATTTTAATTGGATGAGGAAACACGTTTCATTGTTAAAAAAATATGAAATATAAATGTCTTGCATGTTGGAGGTGAATCTATCGTGCTGGGCCTGTAAGAATAATTGGTAGGTGAACATGAAAGGGTAGTTCCCAACTAGTATGTACATAAGCAGTTAGAAGATTCAGACAGTATGTCGTGTACTAATGCTAGAAAGTTAAGAAATAGAAGACGATACAAGCTTAAATACCCCATTGATCCCATCAATTCATGTGCCATGTGCAAACAAATCCTGGTTTACCTTGTTTGTACTTACTTTGTATCCTACTCCTTCAATGACAACTTATAGTGACAAGCATTATTTCGCATGCCTTAAAGTGTGTAGTCATGCATGTAATGTGTGAGTGTGTATACCAGTTTTTGCACTAACAGCACAGTAAACGATTACTGCGCACTAGTTAAATTGTTACAAATTAATTGGTTTCATTTTATATTACGCAAAATTAATTGCACTTGCTCGGCTTAACACGCAAAATGAGACACTACTACTGCTAAATGCTACTTTAACGATGTATTTATGCATAGTACTTGACACTTGACTTATGTAGATATACAATGGATACAACACAACAATACCCATAATAACCAGATTTAAAATTAAGTTCAGAGAGTATGTATAAAGGTCAGTTTCTATAATAATATTATTATATATGTGGAGCACGTAGTAATAAGGGTGCGTGTGGCTAAAAATTAAGGTCAACTTGA